>JAPYYD010005740.1:0-11818 GCA_028551405.1 Uromys caudimaculatus | reverse complement strand
TTATTCTAGATATTAAACATTGTCTAACAGACAGTAAATTTAATGGTTCTGAAGTGGCTTCAGACCTCTGAGAAGATTTTACTTCTCAGCCTTGGCAGGGACACCAAGTACCACACTTCTATTTCTGCTCTGCCTTCAAACTGTCATAAATAGTTAACTGTGTGAGTCCTTTCCAAAAAAAAAAAAAATCCTCCCAGGAGCATCCGAAAATAGCCTCCAGGGGCTCAATGCATATTTCCTCGGGTCCTCCTCTTAATCCTTCCATATGGGTGGCTATGATTTATTGTTACTGTCACCTGTGGACCGGCCGAAACAAAGGCAGCCAGGCTGGAAGGCAGACAGAGGTAGCCGTATAGGAAAGGTCTCTTGAGAGATGGAACTGAGCATCCATTCCAGATGAGAGCGCAGGCTTGAGAGACATCACCTCTCCTTTTCTTAATTTCTCTGCAACAAATGGAGAGAGGAGGGGATGTCATCCTCTCCCAAGGTGCAGCGAGACTCTCCCCCCAAGTGTGAAGCTTCAACAGAATCTCCAACAAGACAGAGCCTGCCAAAGGCCAAGGAGTATTACGATAGGGCAAGTATATACTCATTACCCAGGGCGCATGTCACCTCTGCCATTTCCTATCTCCAGGCCAAAAGTGAGCTCTCTCCTGCCAGTTTTTCAGCCCCGTGGCATGACCCGAGGCTGGCTGTCCATCACCAGCTTGATGTAGGAGAAGAAGGGAAAGCTGGGCCCAACTGAACACCCGCCTGCTCTTGCTAGCCGTGCCTCTCCTTCCTTGTGTTTATCCACAGCATGGGCACCACCTCTTAGACACTGAGCTCATCTTCGGGGAAGCAGTCCCTGCCAATAGACCACCAGCCCAGGGATCCCCTGTTGACCCAGGAGGAGGGATAGGGCAGGAACCTCCCCATCTGTCTCAGTGCCTTCTGTTTTCCCTCTCAACGCTCCCAACAATGCACCATGATTAGTTGCGGCTCGGGCCCCCTGACACCCCTTAACCTGGAAAATCAGGCAGACTTTCGAGATGGCAATCAGCTCCCAGACACATCCAACCGTAATGTGATTACACCATTTACCAAAATGCAAAGAGAGATACTTGAGGCGTTTCTGATTAGGGCTGACATTATCTCTCTAATGGGCCATGGCATTAATCAAAGCTGTTGCTATGACTATGGAGATGGTGGGGAAATAACCCCAGCTTGATTCTGAGCCTACCCAGTAGTGCCACTGAAGAAGAGGTCAGCTTTTGTTAGGGACATGGCACAAGAATTGTTCCTTCCTGCCTGAGAAGGGCTTTCTATTGAAATCACACCACCGGCCAGAAAGAGGCCTCTGTGTTCTTTCATGACATTGGGTACTCTGGTTCCATAGCTCAAGATGACTCAGTGGCATTGTTCTAGGAGGAACTGTGTGTGTGCATGAATGCGGGGGGTGGGGGTACCAGGCTGATCTGTGAGACTGTCAGAGCCTTCTGCTATCCAGAGTTATATCTTAATTGTCGACTAACCCCCTGAGAATTTTGTGGGGCCTAAGAATCTGGCATCAACGCTCTGGGCCTCTGCTTCTCTCTCTCTCTCTCTCTCTCTCTCTCTCTCTCTCTCTCTCTCTCTCTTCCAGACCTCAGAAACATTTGGCAGAGACAAGTCCATAACTACAGACCCTACATGAGCAGATGGAAAAACAGAGGCAGAATAAAAAGGGTGTAATAGGCCCAAATGGAAAACCCTCTGGCCTCTGCTCTAGAAGGCAGGACACTCATGATCTGGAAGAGGCATACGGGGATCTGATCATGCCACTGGGGCCAGCCATCAGAACCTGGTTCTCATTTGCTAGTAATGAATTCTCCATAACCCTAGTCTACCTTTTCTTAGGTGCAACTATGATCAGAAGAGGACACTCCAAGGGTATAAATATAGAGAACACACTCACATGCACATACTTACACGTGCACGCACACATACCATGTCCACAGTCAAGATTTACAATCAAGAAATCTGTTTATTGGGGTGGGGTGATGATTCAGCTGGTAAAGTGCTGGTGGCACATGCATGAGGGTATGAAAGAATCTCTATCTAAAAGACAGACCGAGGGCCGGAGAGAAGACTCTGTAGTTAAGAACACGTGGTGTTCTTCTAGAGGACCTCGATTCTGTTCCCACATCAGGTGGCTCACAGCTTCCTGTAACTCCAGCTCTGGGATTCCAATACTCTCATCTAGCTTCCATGAACACAGCCCAAAAATACCCATGCACACCAACACACGCACGTAAGTAAAATCATGAGAGAGAGAGAGATGAACATGGTGGCTCATATTTGTAATTCCAGCATTGCAGAGGAGACAGGTGGATTTCTAGATATGACACTCCCTACTTTACCAGTAAGAGACTAACTATAAACAAACAAACAAATAAGGTGGCATCTGAGAAATGAAACCTGAGGTTAACTTTCTGGCACACACACACACACACACACACACACACACACACACACACACACACACAAAGTCCTTGTCCAAGTCTTTGCAGAATTTTCTCTGAGCTTTGGTTTTCCCTACTTTCAGGATGGGTACAATGGGAATCAATTCTGCTCTCTTCGCGAGGGAGTAAAATAAAAACCATTGCAATTTGAGAGAAAGTGATTTATAAAGTCTAGGGCACAGAAGGGGTTAAAGCTCTGAAGGAGGCCCTAGCTTAGAGATTCACAGGTCGGGAGGGAGTTTTAAAGCTCCCAGGGAAACCACTACCTCAAGGACAATATCAAGCAGTACCTGGTCTGAGCCTTATTTCCAAAATGCATTTATATTTTTTAATGGGGACAAGAATTTTTAAAAACAAAACGCTTTCCTGTAGATCAAGATAGCGAATGTATGTGAAGTACATATAACCCTACACCCTGGATTCCTAATTAATGTTCAAGTCCCTCATTAGAGGCACCATCTCTGCTGGGGGGAAAGGTCTTGTCCTCAGGGGTGAGACCTCGGACAGCACCTTACTTCTTAGTTGTGTGACTGAGCGCGGGACACCGACTGACAGCAAACACGTGTAACGCACCCCATGCTTGATCTCACATAATTATAGCAACAGCCTAGTGAGGCGGGCAGGGATCACTGTCACCAGTGTGGAGGAACATCAGAGGTGACTCAGGCTGACAGTAGTACAGCTGGCATTTTAGCCCAAATTTGTCTCTTCCAAAACTGAACTTCTCCCCATGACCTTCTTGGCTAGAACTGACCTGAGTCAATTCTGTTATTCACCATGTAAATGGAAGAGGTCATCAGGCCGTAAGTCTCTGTGTGCTGTAATGAAAGCAGGTGCCACAGAAAATTCTGCCACACAGGTTCTCATTTATCAGCCAAGCAGGTGCAAAAATAGGCACGTGTCTTGCCCTGAGAGCTCAGACACATTCCGAATCATTGTCCTTTTAGTGCCCTACCAGAGCTTTGCATGAAAGCTTTGCTCAGGGCATAGGTGACCTTTCTTTCTTTTTAATCAGGATCCAGCTAACTTTATCATAGGGTCATGAGGGGAAATTTTTTCTCTGGTAATCAGACAGTAAACACGGGCTCCATTGGAGTCCTAAGCTCTTGGTATTATTCCATTTAACAAACACAGGACGACCAGTCAGAAAACTCCCAGCACATTCCAGGCCTGGGCTGATAGGCTCTGCTCGGGGGGAGGCAAGAGGACCTAGATTCCTCGTAGAGCTCACTTAGTATGAGGAGCCTAAAATGCCACACACACCACCAGCAGTGGGCTGATTCAGAGTTCTGGAAGCCTGGAATCTGAAACCAAGCTGTCCCCTCTGAAGGTTCTGGGACGGATCGTTTCCCCCAGTTCCTCTCCTGGTTCTTAGCAGAGGTCAGGAGTGTTTGGTATTGCCTGGCTTCTTGTGGCCATGTTCCAGTATCCATTGCTATTATCGCTTTGATTTTTCATATGTATGTATGTATCTATGTATCTATGTATGTATATATGTATGTATGTATCTATGTATGTATTATGCATGCATATGATATATCTGTGTCTCTGGGTCTTCTCCTCTTTTATGAGGTCATTACAGTGCATATAGAGACCTTCCTAATTCAAGGTGACCTTAACTTAGTTAAGTACATCTGCAAAAAAGGAGATGACTTTGGGCCTGAGGGTGCTAGAGGCCCCAGTAAAGGGGAATGTCAAGGTGGGAATATGGGAATGTGTGGGCGGGTAGGTGGGAGGAGGAATTCCCTCACAGAGGCGGGGACGGGGAGGGGATACGGGGTTTCCAAAGAGGAGACCCAGAAAAGGGGAAACATTGGAAATGTAAATAAAGTATCAAAAATAAAAAAAAATAAAAAAACAAAAACAAAAACAAAAAAAAAATGTTTTCTCTTACAGACTAGGGATCTGAGTGGACATAAGAGTCAGGAATCTTATGCGTTTCTGAACCCCAACCTAAGTTGCAACTAAACCATCTTCTTTTAATTTGGCCTTGGCAGTGACAGTGAGCAATTCTGCCACCCCACAGGCTGTATTTATTTTTGCAACACTAAGGATTGAGTCCAGAGTTTCACACGAGGTAGTTCAGCTCATCTGCTGATGAGTTAAGTCTCCAACCCCATCCACTACGCTTTAAGCACCTTTCCTCCTTCTAGCCTGTGGGGCTGTGTAAGAGCCTATTCACTGCCAACAAAGTGCTTCCAGCATGCCACCTGCTGAGGGAAAAGGAGGCAAAGCAAAGAAAGGATCACAGTGGGTTTGCACATCTTCAATCTCAGTGCCCCAGACAGAGGGGGAAGGGGATCTCTAGGAATCTGAAGCTCGATGTAGTGAATTCCAGGCAAACCAAGTCTACATAGTGAGACCTTGTCTCAAACACACACACACACACACACACACACACACACACACACACACACACCCAACCAACCAAACTCCCACAAAGAAAGGTTGACCTGTAGTTGGCTTGGTTTGAAACATCAAGGAAAACAGGCAGGTGGAAACTCTCCTGGGGTAGTAAACACATGTTGCTGGTTCAGGATAGGTGAGGGAGATAGCTCCAACTCAGAGGATCTTAGAAGTGACCTTTGGGTAGAGGAACAGAGACAGCGGATTCAAAGGTTTGGCTACAGAGGTAGAGGTATGTTTTCTGAGGCAGAAAGATCTGAGGTAGGCATCTAGTGATAGATAAAGTCAAACTGATAACAAGGATAGAATATGAAGTCTCTCCTGTGTGGATCTGAGAAGGCTGGAATTCATCCGAAGAAACACAAGGAGCTGCTGGCGTCCTTTAAGCCAGAGAGGGGCTTAGCACCATTTGCACCTACAAGCAATGAAAAGAAGAGATTGGAAACGTTTATGGAGATGGAAAAGTCAAGGGCCAGGAATGATGTAGTCCTGGTATGTGACAGCGACTCTGGGACAGAGGAGAAGGGAACCAACTTAATCTTTATGCAGATGAGGAAGTCAACCGAGCTTTAGATAGATGAGAACCGGGTGTGAAGGGGAGCTAGAGAGGGCATACCATATGAGGAGTTCATTTCCTCTCTTCAGCTACCAGGAAATGTGTCCAGGTCAGAGTCAAACATTTAAGAAGCTCGAGAAGAGAAACCATGTAACAGAAAATGGGGAGAGAATTAGTCATGTGAGAGGAGCCTAGATCTGCATTTGGGGGCCGTAAACACAGAGCCCCTGGACACCAGCTCTGATTAGAATTAGCTCCCTGGTCAAGGAGAAGGCTGCCTGGAAAAGTGACCCCTGAGAGGTTTAAAGATAAGGAAGGAAGCTGAGTGAAACCAAGACCAAGTAACCCTGCACAGGGAAGCTATGGTGTCCCAAGATCAGTGGGCTCTGGGCAATTGTTGCATCTGTTTTGTTTATTCTCTTAGCTGTGATGACCAACCATTTAAGATTTCCTCAAGACTGGTCCAGTTTTAAATCTGAGATCCCAGCATCACCCCCAAAATTTCCTCTGCCCAAGAAAGCCAGGACAGCCAGTCACTCTGGTTCCAAGTACTTCCTGCACATCTGCTCTGCACCCAAAGTCCAGGAGAGATGTACACTAAAAAGATCAGGTTCTTACACGGCCCAAAGGCTGAAGGAGGAAAGGTAGATTACAAGTGCTTAAAACCTGGTGAATGGGGTAGGGATTTAGCTCAGCAGCAGGACACTCAGCTACCATAGGTGAAGCTCTGGGTTTGTCCTTAGTGTTACAAAACCAAATAAAGCCTGCGAGGGGAGGGCAGGGGCAGGGGGTGGCAGGATTGCCCAGTGTTACTTTCAGGGGTAGGTTAAAGAAAGAGGGTTTAGCTGCACCTTAGGTTGGGGTTCAGAAATGCATAAGACTCTGGTGTGCAAAAGATATATGAATAAGAGAAATATTAATTTATATTATTAAACTGGGAAGAGTCAAGTATCATCACGTGTGTGTGTGTGTGTGTGTGTGTGTGTGTGTGTGTGTGTGTGTGTGTGTGTGATTGAAGCAGTTTCTTAAGAACTAACTTAAATTTCTTAAGTTAACAGGAAAAATGATTTCTCTTTTAAGGCTGTAGCTAGGCAGGACCTGAAAATATATTGAGGTAAGCAGGGTGACGTTAGCTCCGACTTAGCTCAGAAATGAAAGACTCTGTCAGTCCACACCCTTACCCCTGTGTAAATTTTAAAGCTGTAAAGCACTGCTGCATCTGAATGGCTTAACACTAGAGGAATTCTCTCTCACAGCTGTGGAGGGCAGAAGTCCAGCACAGAGGTAGCCTCAGGCTCCAGTGGAGAGGCTGATGCTGGCCTCTTACAGCTTTCGGAGCCTGTTGACATAGATTAATTCTCTGACTGTGTAACTCCATCTCCTGCCTCTGTCCCCTCTTGGCCATGTTTTTCCATGTATGTGCCCCTCTCCCTCCCCTCCCCCTCCTTGATTCATATAAAGACATCTGTTCCTGGGTGTGGTGGTGCATCTCTATAATCCCAGGACTCGGGAGGCCAAGGCAAAAGACCACGAGTCTGAGGCCAGTCTGGGCTATGTGGTGAGATCCAGCCACTAAAATAAAAAAGACTTGTGTCATTGGGTCCACCCAGATAATCTAAAATGATCTCACCTCAAAGTCCTTCAAGTACCACGCTCTGCAAAGATCCTTTGCCCAAAAAAGGCCATATTCACAGGTCCTGAAGCCTAGGACTTAGTCATAGATCCTGGGAACCTCAATTTGATCAACTACATATCATTAGTATAATTTGAGTCCATTTTCCCTTCCTGCGTATTACAACAGGCAAGAAGAGCCACTGAATCTCATGAGCAGAAAAGCCAACGACAAAGGTTCTCTCTTACTTCCCCAACGGTGTGCCTGCTTAAGAGAGCTCAGTTTTACTGATTTCAACTAAGGTCCCGACAGCCTGGGACATCCTGGCTGTTGATGTTCATTACTAGATGTGTTAATTAGGACTCCTACTGGTGTGATGGAACATCATAACCGAAGCGACTTGGGCAGGAACGGGTTTATTTGACTTATTCTTTTATATCACTGTTCATCCCTGAAGGAAGTCAGGACAGGAACTCAAACAGGCAAGGAACCTGGAGGCAGAAGCTGATACAGAGGCCATACGTGGATGCTTACGGCTTGCTCATCATGACTTGCTCAGCCTGCTTTCTTTAGAATCTAGGACCGCCAGCCCAGGAATGTCCCCACCCACAATGGACTTGGTCCCTCCCCCATTAATTATTAATTAATAAAACGCCCTACAGGCTTGAACAACAGCCTGATCTTACAGAGGCATTTTCTCAATTGAGGCTCCCTCCTCTCAGAAGACTTTAGCTTATGTCACGCCAATAAGAGGACACAGTCCCAGCTAATCACAAACATTTTTCATGATCTTGAAAAATCCACCATGCCTCAGGAGAGATGGAAGAAGAACTGGTTATTTCTATGTAGTGTGACGTGTAGTTGAAGGGGACCATAGCTGGGTGGGTTTCCTGGGCAACCTCATGTGAGTACGTCACTCTCTATGCTTGAAGCAGCAAAAATAGAACTGAGAAGCTAAACTGAGGCCTATTCCCAAAGCTAATATCCCCTGTCCCTATACTCCATGAGGGTTTCATGTTATTGTTTGACATGTGGTTTTCTGTTGTTGTTCTGAACAGTAGCTCTCATATCAAAGGCTGTTTGTTCTTGAACACACTGTGTAGTTGAAGACAACTTTGAATTCCAGATTCTCCTGCTTCTGCCTCCCCAGTGCTGGAATGACAGTTGTGTACCACCATGCTGGGTTTATAGTGCTAAGACACAGATAAGGACTATCTACTCTGGTGATACCAAAGTCCCTTAGGTATGCCAAATCCCCAAGCCCTTCTCTTTCTGCCATTTTATTGGGACCAGACAATGATGTCCCATGATAAGCCCATTTTACAGAACAGAAAGTTCAGTTCTAGGGAAATTCAGGCTTTGCTTAGAAGGAAGCTGGTTGGTTTGGCGGGGTCTAGGTCGTAGCAATGGACAAGCTGGGCTCTTACCAAAAGCCCCTTAGCCCACGTCACAGCTGTGTCATTTAACCCACCAGTGACATTTTTCTCTGTAAATAAAAAGGAATAACAATCATCTTCTGGGTGATGTCACCATGGAATAGCTGATAAAAATGATTAAAAAGCAATCGGCAACAATTGAAATCAAACACATAATAAGAGAGTAAATAGCTGTGTTCTGTTGGCCACAGGAACTTAGATATCATTAAAGAAAAAAAAGACCAATTCCTGGGTGTCTGCATGAATTTGTGGGAGCCATTAGTGAGATGGAAAGAAAAGTATGTTTTCTTTATGGTTTTATTAATAAGGAAAAATGTAGAAGTATACTGCATGTCAAAAATGAGATTTTTCTAGTACCATATGGCAAATTAATCATTAAGGCTCTCTCACGGCTCAGACACACTTAATATGTTCTCTGCGGTGTGTGTACAGAAAACCTGCACAATCCCATTACAGTGGCTACTAAATGATTCATCAGGGCCACTTCCCCAGTAGACCGAGAATCTGCTGCTTATTCATGCTTCCCTCTTGGTAAGCTTTATTATCTCAACTGTGTTTGCCAGTGACTAATTAGAGGTGATGGTACCAGCTAATTGCTAGAAATTTTCAGAACGGTGCAAAGTATTTATTTTGAGGTGGGGGAGGGAAGGTGGGATGTTACAGTTCCATCTTTGGCAGCAGAAGAGAAGAGAGTATGAGAACAACAGTGCCTGGCTGTGGGTCCTGAAGAGAACGGAAGCAGGGAAACATGCGACATGATTGGGTGATGCTCTGCATCTGGACTTGAGATGTGAAGCTTGCTTTGGATACCCAGACCAATGCAGGCCACAGCTGGGTTCAAGCTTTGTGGCTTTAAATTCCAGCGCTTGCCCTTGAGAACCTTTTCTTGGGCTGAAGAGATGGTTCTGTTGGTTAAGGGCTTGCTGTGTAATCTCGAGGGCCTACAGAAAACAAAACAAACAACCTGAGCATGGTGGCATGCACTGCTAATCCCACCTCTGGGAGAATGGAGACAGATCTTGGAGACTTGTTGCCTAATTAGTGTGTTCCAGGTCAATGAGAGACCCTGTCTCACAAAACCAAGGTAGTTCATGTCTTGAGGTATGATACCTGGGGTTGGATGCTGGCCTACAAATACACACGCACACCTGAGTCACACAGACACATGCACACACAAGCACAAAAAGAACCTTTTCTCTCATAACCTTTGACCTGAGAAAGCCATAGTGGTGACAAATAAAACCAGTTTCACTGGGGATGTCAGAGGCAGGAGTGACAAGAGCAGGTAAGTTCCAGGTGATAAGAAAAAGTGCAAAACGGTAGACAAGGGCAGGTTTCAAAAATACAAGGAAAGCGCCTCTGTCAGAAACAAGGAGATGCAGAGAAGCAATGCTTAGGAGTCCATGCTGACAGAGCCTAGAAGTCTGGCATCTAAGATTCCAGAACGGGACGCTGCAGGGAGCAAGTACATCTCTATAATGAGAATTCATGGCATGAACACGGCTACAGCAAGGACCCCAACTCCTCAGACTTGTGGGAATGGCAAGCCTTCCCCGGGCCAGGCTCAGGGAAATGGTAGGCCCTTTCCCAGGTGGGAGGAAGGATGTTGGCACCATGGATATACATTATCAAGCAGAGCTTCCTCCTCAAGTGACCGCAGCTTGATACTACAGAGACCCACACACATGGGTAGCCAACCCACCTCCTTACTCAACTGCATATAATAAACTTCCTGAGTTTCCAGGCTGCCGGTACATCTCCATCAGAGTACACAGCCTATCTGACCCCAGCTTCTATGTATGCGTGTCTATTGTTTGCTCATTCCTCATTCCCTCAGTCACCTGATCCCTAAGCCATCTAGGTAACAACAAGTGGGGCAAGGTAGAGACTCATTTCTAGAGAGAAAGGAGAAAGAGAGTAAAGATTGAATCTCATAAGCAAAGGGTGTCCTGTGAGGAAGGGGAATGATGCTGAGCTTGATGCTGGTTCTCTGAGGCTGACAGAGCATCCTCATTCATCCTAAGTTACATAACACCACATTCTTGAGCTATCTGCTTGGATCCAACAGTATCCAATGCACTCAACATCTGTTTCCCTCCCTGTGGGCCTTATTCCTTTTGTGGAAGACAGGAAAGAGAAAGTGGCCCGCTAACAGCTAACACTTGCCGTGCAAGTTCTTCTGGCAATTTGAAGGCACTCAAACCATCTAAAGTATGAAGTCAAGTAGACACCGTTTTCCTGTTCCTAATAACGCTCTGCTTAGAAGGGGTGGGGGATCTAGGCTGGTGTCACTCCTCACTTTTGCACTGCAAAGATGGGCTGATTGACAGCCTTGCTTCTGTGTTCTGAAACCCACCCCATATTCACCCTCACTTCTCTCGGCCTGTGATAGAGATCAAAAGAGGCGGGGTCCTCAGATGGGTGACGCTGGATAGATAGTTGACATATACACACTCATATTCTCTCTCTGTGTGTGTCCATCTTTATCTGTCTCTCTGTGTCTCTGTCTCTGTCTCTCTGACTTTCTGTCTCTATCTGTCTCTCTCTCTCTCTGTCTATCTTTATCTGTCTGTCTCTGTTTCTGTCTGTCTCTCTGTCCATCTTTATGTCTGTCTCTCTGTCTCTGTTTCTGTCTGTTTCTCTGTCTCTGTCTGTCTCTGTCTCTGTGTGTGTCTCCATCTTTATTTGTCTCTCTGTCTCTGTCTCTGTCTCTCTCTTCTTTGGTGTCAGTTGAGAGAATTTGGTAGAATATTGTCTTCTGCAGACCTCTCCACTGGAAACGGCTTGAGGGCAGGGAAGGGGACCTCTTCATGTCGTCCCTTACATACTCAAGGGAGAGGAGAATAGAGAAAGGACTTAATATCAGTTTTCATCATGTCCTGCTTAGTGTTGAATTAGCAGTATTCAGACTAGATCTTCTTGGTTGGCTATCTGAGCTACATATCAAATGTTTTATATTCTGCTCTATTAGACGTGTCTCATTTCATTTCTCACAACAATCATATATGAACAGCACCATTTTGCAGATGAGGAGAGTGAAGCCTGACAAGGTTGTACAACTATCACAAAACTGCATGGCTACTAAAGCAGAAGCTTTCTTGTTCCGTTCACCCAGCACACCTCACGTGACCAGCACCCAGTTAGGACCCTAGAGGTTGGTTCACATGCAACTTATTCTTCACCACAGAGGAAATGCCTAAATCTAAGCACAGCAGGCTTGGTGTGGGTAGAAATTATGAAGCTTCCTGTTCCAGTTCCTTTTCAGCGCTGTGGCCATATCCATACTAACTAGAAACACTTGGTAGAGCCGGGCAGTGGTGGCGCA
>JAPYYD010005739.1:0-11820 GCA_028551405.1 Uromys caudimaculatus | reverse complement strand
TGTAATTCATTAATGTATTTTTGCATTTCCTCTTGAAAGGCTTCTCGTTGTTTATCCCTGTTCCTTTGCATTTCTTTAAGGGTGTTATTCATTTCTTTCTTAAAGTCTTCTATCATCCTCATGAGAAATGATTTTAAATCTGAGTCTTGCTTTTCTGGTGTGTTGGGGTATCCAGGGGCTTGCTGTGGTGGGAGAGCTGGGTTCTGATGGTGCAGAGTACTCTTGGTTTCTGTTCTTTATGTTCTTGCCCTTGCCTTTTGCCATCTTGTTGACTCTGTTGTTAGCTGATCTTACTCTGTCTGGTTGTGGTTTGCCCTTCCTGCAGGTCTCTGTGTCAGTACTCCTTGAAGACTAGCTCTCTCTGAGAGGTGTTTGGGTTTGGAGAGCTGTGGCACCGGATCTGATCTTGGTCCCTGTGTCTCGTGGGTTCAGGGCAGTTCCTGGTGATCTGTGGGGCATGTCTTTTGCCCTCTCCCGGCTTTTCCGAGCTCCTGAGAGGGATCTTTGTCCCTGCGCTAATTTGCTATGGAGCCCTGTGGCCCAAGCTGAGGTTCTCGGCCCCCGCCGGAAGTTGCTGTCTGTCTGTCTCTGTGGCCCGCGGAAACCGGGCGGAATCAGTGAGCTCTGGGGCTCGTGTTGCCCCCGCTCGGAGCTTTTCCGCGTTCCTGGGAGAGAAAATTTTCTCCCAGAGCTTCTTGACTATGGAATCCTAGTGTCCCAGGCAAAAGTTTCCTACCTCAGCCACCCACTGTTGGGATCCAGGGGGGTTTCTAGGCCCGCCTACCTCAGTCCCTGTGTCTTGCGGGTTCGGGGCAGTTCCTGGTGACTATAGCTGTCTTTAAACACATACTAGAAGAGTGCATCGAATGGATTCCATTACAGATGGCTGTGAGCACCATGTGGGTGCTGGGAATTGAACTCAGGACCTCTGGAACAGCAGTCAGTGCTCTTAACCACTGAGCCATCTCTCCAGCCCCTATGTCTCACTTTTCACTACCTAAATTGCTAATTTGAGTATTCTCTCTGTATTTCATTTAATTTGTTTAAGGGCTTGTCAATCTTATAGATTTTCTGAATGAACCAACTCTGTTTTATTGATTCTTTGTACTGTTCTATTTTTGTTTATTGATTTCAGCCCTGAGTTTGATTTTTTTTCTTGCTGCCCATTCCTTTTGGATATGATTTCTTCTTTTTGTTGTAGAGCTTTCAGGTGTACTTTTAAATTGGTAGTATGGAGATCTCTCCATTTTTTTTTAAATGTAGGCACTTAGTGCTATGAACTTGCTTCTTAGATCCATTTTCATTCTGGCCCGTAATTTTGGGTGTCTTTTGATTATAGCATGGTTATCCTGTACTTAATGGCTAATATCCACTAATAAGTAAGTGCATGCCATGTATGTCCTTTTGGTCTTGGTTACTTCACTCAAGATGATATTTTCTAGTTCTATCCATTTGCCTGCAAAATTCACGATGCCCTTGTTTTAAATGGATGAGTAGTATTCCGTCGTATAAATGAACCACATTTTCTGTATCCATTCTTCAGTTAACGAACATTTAGGTTGTTTCCAGTTTCTGTCTATTATGAATAAAGCTGCTACGGACATAGTTGAGCAAATGTCATTGTGGGATGGTGGAAGATCTTTTGTGTATATGTCCAGGAGTTAACTGAATAGCTGTGTCTTGAAATAGAACTATTCCCAATCTTCTTAGGGATTGCCAAATTGATTTCTAAAGTGATTGTACAAGTTTCCACTCCCACCAGGAGTGGAGGAGGGTTCCCCTTGCTTCAGAACCTTGCCAGCATGTGCTGTCCTTCATGTTTTTGATCTCAGCCATTCTGATGCCATTCTGATGGGTGTTTTGATTTGCATTTCTTGACGACTAAGGACATTGAGCATTTCTTTAGGTTCTTCTTGGCCATTCAAGATTCCTCTGTTGAGAATTCTCTGTTTAGCTCTGTACTTCATTTTTTAAATTGGGTTATTTGGATTGTTGGTGTCTAACTTATTGAATTCTTTATATATTTAGAATATTATCCCTATGTCAGATGCAGGGTTAGTTCCCAATCTGTATGGTGTAATTTTGTCCTAATGATAATGTCATTTGACTTACAGAAGCTTTTCAGTTTCATGAGGTCTCATTTATTAATTCTTGACCTTAGTGCCTGAGCCATTGGTTCAGGAAGTTGTCTCTGTACTGACAAATTCAAGGATATTCCCCACTTTCTGTTATATGAGATTTAGTGTATATTGTTTTATGTTGTGATCTTTGATCCATTTGGATTTGAGTTTTGTGTAGGGTGATAAATATGGATCTATTTGCATTATTTAACATGCAGACATCTAGTTAGACCAGCACCATTTGTTGAAGATCCTTTCTTTTTTCCATCATATGGTTTTGGCTTCTTTGTCAAAAATCAAATATCCATAGGTGTGTGGGTTTATTTCTGGGTCTTTGATTTGATTTATTGATCTACCTGTTTGTTTTTTGACCAATACCATGCAGTATTTATTACTATTACCTTGTAGTACAGCTTGAATTTAGGGATAGTAATACCTCCAGAAGTTTTTTTATTCTTCAGATTCATTTTAGCTCTCCTAGGTTTTTTTGTTTTTCCACACGAAGTTGAGAATTATTCTTTCAAGATCTGTAAAGAATTGTGTTGGAATTTTGATAGGAATTGTATTGAATCTGTAGATTGTTGTTTCTGAGATGGCCATTTTCACTATGGTAATCCTACCCATACATTGGCATGAGAGATCCTTCCATTTTCTGATATCTTCCGCAATGTTTTTCTTCAGAGACTTGAGGTTCTTGTCATACAGGTCTTTCACTTGCTAGGTTAGTGTTAAATCAAGGTACTTTATGTTATCTGTGGCTATTGTGAAGGGTACTGAATCCCTACCTTCTTTCTGAGCTTGTTTATCACTTGTGTGGAGGAAGTATACTGATTTCGTTGAGTAAATTTTGTATCCAACCACTTTGCTGAAGGTGTTTATCAGCGATAGGAGTTCATTGGCCTTAGATCTTTGAAAGTCTGATAGAATTCTGCACTAAAACCACCTGGCTTAGGACTTTTGTTTGTTTGTTTGGTTTTTGTTGGGAGAATTTTAATGACTGCTTCTCTTTCCTTAGGGGTTCTAGGACTATTCAGATAGATTACTTAGTCTTGATTTAGCTTTGGCAATTGGTATCTGTCTAGAAAATCTTCCATTTCATTTAGATTTTCCAGTTTTGTGAAGTACAAGCTTTTGAAGTAAGGCCTAATGATTCTTTGAATTTCCTCAGTGTTTGCTGTTATGTTTCCCTTTTCATTTCTGATTTTGTTAATTTGTGTGCTGATCTTCACCTTTTAGTTAGTTAGGCTAAAGGTTTGTCTATTGTGATTTTCTCAAAGAACCAGTTCTTTGTTTTCTTGATTCTTTGTATTTTTCTCTTTGTTTCTAACTGATTGATTTCAGGCCTGAATTTGGTTATTTCCTGCCATTTACTCCTCTTGGGCATGTTTGATTTTTCTTTCCCTAGGGCCTTCAGATATGCTTTTAATTCATTATATGAGAACTCTCCACGTTCTTCATGAAGGTACTTGGTGCTGTGAACTTTCCCCTTAGCACTGCTTTCATAGTGTCTAATAAGTTTGGGTATGTTGTGCCCTCATTTTCATTAAATTCTAGAAAGTCTTTAATTTATTTCTTATTTCTTTCCTGACCCAGTGATCATTGAGTAGAGCATTGTTCAGTTTCCATGAGTGTGTAGGCTTTCCGTTGTTTCTGTTGATGAAGTCCAGCATTAACCCATGGTGATCTGCATGGGGCTATTTCAGTCTTCTTGTATCTATTGATGCTTACTTTGTGACCCATTATCTGGTCAGTTTTGGAGAAGGTTCTGTGAGGTGTTGAGAAGAATGTATTCTTTTGTGTTTGGGTGAAATGTTGTATAGATATCCATTCCTGTTTGTCAGATTTGGATACTAACCACCCCAGAGAAGTTTATAATCTATTCTAGTGAACAAAAGCAGGGAAGGGGGACAAAACAGTCTCATTGCAACTTATGACACATAGCTTCAGAGTCACTGGAATAACATATACACACACAGACACACATACACATATAGACATGCATACACATATGATCACGTACACACATGCACACCCCCAACACACAGACACACACACACACATATACCACACATGCTCACACACATATGCACACACATGCTCACAGATGCATACATGCATACACACATGCACATACACAGACACACACTACACACATGCTCATGCACATATGCATATACACATACGTGGATGCTGCTAAGAAACTTAAACATGACTGTCCCCTTAGAAGCTCGCACACTCACTTGGGTGTGTTTCTCCTTTCCCAGTGCACTTTCTTTCTATTGTCTGCTTGAATCCATTCAGATTTCTTCTTCGTGAAGTCAAGCTCAGCTCCTCAATGGCTGTTCTGATAGATCCCAGCATCACCTTGTAGAGGCCTCTGAAAGAACTCAGGTTCCAGCAGGGGGGCTGCACGGAGCTCACTCCAGCTCTCTTCCACTGCTGCTGAAACTTTTCACGCTGAGAATAAAATAGTTAAATACCTCTAGACCAGAGCAATAGAGTCCAATTCCAGCCCCTCCTTGACATTTAAGAAAGGAAAACCAGCATGTAGGAAGATGCACGTAATGAGCCCTGACCTTCAACAGCTCAGCAGACCTCTCATAAGAACCTCAGTCCCCACTGATATTGAAAGAGCTGCACAGGGCCCTCTTGAGAACCAGAGCCCACAGAGGCTCAGAGGGAAGGAGGGCAGGGAAGAAGAGGAGGATATGGGCAGGGCATGTCCTTAGCATTTTCTCTAGGAAATGTGGGAGCTGCAAGTCCAAAACTTAGAGGGCAAACAAGCAGCTGGAAATGGAAGCAGCTTTGAACTTGAAGCTGTGACAACAGAATTTCTTCTTCAGAAAACCTGGCTTTTCAGTTAAACTTTTCAACTGATTGGATGAGACCCACGACACTCTGAGGAGTGATCTCATTCACTCAGAGCCAAGTGATTGTAGATACCAACTACAATACCATCATAGTAACCTCTAGGCCAGTGGGTCTCAACCTCCCTGATGCTGTGGCCCTTTAATACAGTTCCTCATGTTGTGGTGACCCCAACCATAACATTATTTTCATCGCTACTTCATAACTGTAATTTTGCTAGTTATGAATTGTTAATAAATATGTCTTTTCTGGTGGTCTGATGTGAAAGATGTGTTCAACCCCAAAGGAGTCAGTACCCATAGGTTGAGAACCACTGCTCTAGCTCAGTGTTTCATCAGATAATTGGGAAAAACGCTTCATCTTTACCTTCTCTTCCCACATCCCATCTTCATCTACATTGTACCTCTGAATCAACTGCTCTTATTTCTCCAAATGTAATTTAGTAGGTTTTTCATCTGAGTGTGAGAATGCTTACCTGCAATCCCCATACTTACAGAGGTAGGAGGACCAGAAATGTGAGGGCAGCCTGAGCTAGTCATTATAGAGAGACCAGGTCAGCATGGGCTAGGAAATATAGAGGGATCATGTTTCAAAAATAACACAAAACAAACAAAAATATGTGTACATATTAACATATTTTAAATTTTCTAATACAGAAGCCAGGCCTGGTGATATACTTGTCATTCTAGGAACTAAGGAGACTGAGGCAGGAGGATCTTGTGAACCAATGGGTTCAAGGCACCTTGAACAATATGATGAGATCCTGTTACAGCACAAAAGGAAGATAGAGGGGAGGGGGAGAAAATTGTGACAGATAAATGTAAGATAAACGCTGGTCAGATAGTTTGACAGACTTCGGACTTAACCTTCTCTGAACTTCATTCCCCCTTTGAACTCCAGTGTGCATCACTGTGTGGCCTATGTCACCACATGTCACTATGGTGCTGTGCTACATGGCCATTGTCGAAGAAGAGAAATCACCCCTAAACTAAGGGAGAGCCAGCCAACGACCTGACTCTGTTTTGTTTGTGAATCTGGCTGGCTCCATCTTGCCTTTTGATCTGTTCTTTTGTTCTGAGATTTGTTTGTATTCCAGGAATAACAGGATTTTAAGTACATTATGGCAAAAGTCTAAACCAACTCCCAAGCAACATAAACACTGCTGATGACTGGCTCTGAGGGAGCCTGAGGCAATGGAGTGGGAGATGATTCACAAGACTTTGGTCCAACCAAGACTGCTTACTTTGTCAGTTCTACAAACCTAGACCCTGCCTTAACCCCCCTTTTAATAAACCCCCAAGGCACTTGTCAGCCCCTCCAAGACAAACCTTCAGTAACTAGACTACTTTATTCTTCCTGGTATAGTTACACGTATAATAAAGCTCCTCTCATGCCTTCAGGCCCATATAATTTTTTTCTGGTCAGTTGGTCAAGCTAAGTCTATAAGACCCCATTCAAATGAGGCTATAAAAGCAGATCCTGGTGAAACCCCCTGCTCTCCTACATCTTATGAACCCTTTAGACTCCTAGCCCATCCCCATTTCTAAGTGTCACTTCCCAGTAAGTTCATTCACATTGGCAGAAACATCATAAGGCTTCAGAAGCCAGTCGATTGCAGGGTACCAGGGCTCCAGCCAGGTACATCCCGAGGCTGACTCTGAATGACTGGAAGATTCTGCTTAGGAGGTAAGGGAGAAAAAGTAGGTCCTGGCTTGGGCAAACCCTTTAATTATGTACAGTTTTATAGTGTGGCAGACACACAAGCTGTTACTAAAGCAATGTCTTCATATGGTAGATATTGCATCCTCCAGTGTGAGTATGGCACATCTGAGGTTCAACACCTCTCCAGGGGCAGAGGACACCTCAAACAGCATTTCAGTTATGAATCAGCATCTACAGTTTTTGAGGTCTTTGTTTCCCAAAGAGAGGAAGAAGCTGATTTTTGTAAATGCATGAGATGATATCTTGAACCATTTTACTAATATTATATTGTCTGTAAATAATTTAAAATATACTTGAGAATTAGCTGTGTTATGTATGTCTGCATAAATGAACTTTAAACTCTCAAGACTTAATTAATTTTGAAGACACTCTATGTAGAGATACAATGTTGATGTTATTTAAATATTAAGCATAGTTTTTTTTGGGGGGGTGATGTTTTTTTTTGAGATGGGATTTCATGTTGCTCAGGCTGGCTTTGAACCTTTGTCTCAAAAGTGCTAAGGATGTAGGTATGCACTGCTTGCTCAGTTCAGCATGGTTTCTTATTTAGGACAAGGTATTCTTCCAGTTTTCTAGTAACTTTTACTTCGTGTGTGTGTGTGTGTGTGTGTGTGTGTGTGTGTGTGTGTGTGTGTGTATGGGGTAACCAAATGTTTAACAAGAAGTCATTTAAGGGAAGAAGTGTTTATTTTGGCTTATGATTTAAGGGGATTATTCCTTTATGGTGGGGACGACAAGACAATAGGAATGGGAAGCTGTTTGGTCACATTGTATACAAACTCAGAAAGCAGATAGTGAACAGGAAGTCAAGGCCTGTCCCCAGTGGCTCACAAGTTTCCAGCAGTGCCACCTCCTAAAGGTTCCCAACCCTCCCAAGCCCTGCCACTAACTGGGAACAAGGTTCAGACATATGAGGTGACTTCACATTCAACACACCACACTCAGACATCTTGCCATCTCACGGATGGGTCAAGACTGGGGAGTCCACTATTTACTGTACAACAGACCTTATGCATGACAGTCAGCTCTCTCATAGCAAGCATGGAGGAGCTCATCTATATGTTATTTTTTTGAAATAAGAAAACAGGAATAATCTTGTTGGATCAGTTTGTGTCATGAGGACATGGCTTCGACTTGAGCAAGATGTACATGGCTGCTGTGCACAGCTTATATCTCCTGGAGCCTGAAGCACATATATAGACATATATAGATTCCTAGAATGTCCTAGATTTCTTTCCTCCTCTCTTCTCTCTCCCTTTCCTTACTTTTTTCTTTATTCTCTTTTGCTTTTTAGCATATTATTTGATTATGTTTGTGTTTAGTAAATATTTAAGCATCTTGATTGTTCAGTAGGACTGCATGGCATCCAGGGTTAATAGTAAAATCCCAAAGATGTCCTCCTTGCCTGTACAAGGTGAGCTTTAAAAAAATAATAGTTCTCCTTTAAATATTAAGGAAACTGAGGCCTTTTTTGGAGTTTCCTCTCTTTAGTCCCCAAAGTCATGTATTATTCAGAGAAACATTTAAATGAGAGCAATTCCCAGGACACAATAACCCTGCTCTTACAGCCAATTAACTTTAGCCTAGAGCCAAGCATCTGATTGGCAGATGCAACCTTTTTTTTATCCATACACGAAAAGCAATTAATGTTTTTATCATATCTAGTTAGGGGGTAGAAGAAATAGAACTTGTAATCATCACTCTCTTCTGGGCTTCCTCTGTAACTCAATAGGCATACAATTTATCTAAACCTCAATTTATTCATTAATGTAGCAAATTGGTAACCTAGAGAAAGCACCTTACATTCCACTAAATCAATGTATTGACATAGTGAAATTAAACTAGACCACACGTAGAGAACTTTTCACACAATCTTTTCACTCTGTAATGAAATTTTTAATATAAAATCATCTTATTCAAAATTCAGACCACCTGGCCTTACCTGTATCCTGACAAGCTATAAGGTCTGAAGGACTACAGCAGTCCACAGTGAAAATGAGGTGATCAGCAGGTGACAAGGCTACAGAAGAGGTGACACTTACTTTTCTGCATCTAGTAGTAACAGCCCATTCCATGCTCTTCTTTCTGAGACAAAAGTGGACTGATTTATCCAAAATATTGACTTAAACGCAAGATTTTCTATTGTGTTTTCACAAAGAATAATTTTCTATTTGTGCCATCAAAGCAGGTTCCGAACTTATTTATGATTAAATCAGCTCTATTAAGAATCCATTCATTTTTTTTTCTTTCTGATCTTGAAATAAATAAAAATCTCAAATGGTCAAAGAAGACAGAAATGGGATGCTGATGGTGTGTGCAGAGGCTAGGTGTATGCGCTAAGGTAGTAAGACCTGCACAGAGGTCCTTGAGCAGTGAGGAAAGCATCCCTTCAGCTGTTCCCTGTGGGGACTTTGGTGAATCCAGTGAGGTTCCTGAGGGAATCCCTTTGGAATCTTTTCTCTAGGAAGGAACTTCCTGCCCTGGCAATTGGCATAGGCCACCATTGCTCCCTTCAGTGCAGCATGCCTGCCCCGTGTGTTCTTCACTTCATTCTGCTGATTTACAATGCTGCTATGCTTTCAAAGAATTTCAAATAGAATGCTAAAAATTGATGTGAGACTCTTTATGGTACACAGGAGAATGTATACTCAATCTAGTGACAGTAGTATGTGTTTGATGACAGTCCCCACAAGTTAGACAGTCCCCTCATTGCAAAGGAGGACAAGCAAGTGTTATTCTTCAGTGTAACATATCCCTACTGGGAAGCATTTCTCCTGTTAAGGGAGTAAAAGACACACACACACATACACAGACACACACACACACACACACAAAGAGAGAGAGAGAGAGAGAGGGAGAGAGAGATAGAGACAGAGACAGAGAGACAGAGACAGACAGAGACGTACACAGAAAGACAGAAAAGAAACACGTAGAGACAGACACAGAGACAGAAAGAGACAGAAAAACAGATACAGACAGACAGACACATACATAGAGCACATGGGAGAGTGAAAAGGAAGAATATTTGGAAACATGCTCTCTTTCCTCCTGGTGAGTGTTCAGCCCCTCACCAATCCCTTAATCATCTCACCGAGAAGGATCAAGTTGATTCAACACAAGTTGAGCTACCATCTACCTTCCACTCAGTCACTTCCTCTTTCCTTCTGCTCCCTTGAGAGCTAACTTCTCCAAAACATGTTTAAATATCTTCTTTTCCTTCCACTCTTAATAAAACACATATCAGTCAGGTTTCTGTTATTGGAACCGTGTTGCCATGGTTACCAAGCACCACCATGCAATCAAATCCAAGGCTCTCATCATCACCACTCCAGCTCCCAGAAGCATTTCCATCTCTTGTTAACCCTGCACACCACAGCCTCTTGATCCCCTCTGCCCATCTCCCAGGCATCTCTCTCTTTTATGGTCCTTTTGCTGGATCTCTTTCATCTTCTTGACCTCTTATTCCTCCACTTGCATGTCTGACAGACACCTCAAGTTTAATATCCCACACTAAGGCTCTAGGTCTCCACACTAGCTAGTCTTCCACAACTCAGCTGGTGGCAAATTCCTCTTGACAAAACATTGTCATTATTGTCTGTATCTTTACTTCCCATCTCACACCTGATCAGTATGGTTCTCCCACATATATCTATAGCTGCCCATTTTCACCAGTATGCCGTTAAGAACAGAGACCTTATAAGGGAGGAGCCCAAGAATTAATGGGGGTGATCTTAGCTTTACTTACAGCGTTGAGGATAAGGAACCTGAAGAAGCCACCTCCTGTAGCCAGGCAAGAACCCCAATGGAGTGATATGGATACCAACCCATTCACAAACTTTTTACCCAAAATTTATCCCATCTATAAGAAATGCATGAACGGGGGATGGAGCAGAGACTGAGGGAAAGGCCAACCAATAATTGGCCCAACTTGAGAGCCATCCTGTGGGCAAGCACCAATCCATGACATTATTAATGATACTCTGTTATGCTTGCAGACAGGAGTCTAGTATTGCTGTCCTCTGAGAGGCTCCACCCAGCAGCTGACTCAGACAGATGCAGACACCCACAACCAAACGGTGAATGGAGCTTGGGGACTCTTATGGAAGAATACAAGGAAGGATTGTGGGCCCCGAAGGCAATAGGAACTCCACAGAAGACCAACAGAGTCAATTAACATGGACCCTGGGGTTCTCAGAGACTGAACCAGCAACCAAAGAGCATACATGGGCTGGACCTAGGCCTCTCTGCACATAGGTAGCACATGTGCAGCTTAGTCTTTATATTGGTTCTGAACAACTAGAGCAAGGGCTATCACAAAAGCTCTTGCCTGTACGTGGAGTATATTGATTTCGCTGGGCTGCCTTGTCTGGCCTCTGTGAGAGAGGATGTGTCTAGCCCAGCAGAGACTTGATGTGCCAGGATGGGGGATACCCAGGGGGGTCCCACCTTCTCAGAGGAGAAGGGGAGGGGGTATGGGGGAGAAGATTGTGAGAAGGGATTCCTGGGAGGGAGCATCTATCCTCATTAGACCTTGGGTCATTACACTTTATATTCTTGCTTTCTTTATAGAACTTTCCGCTAACCATAACTGTTAAAGTAATCCTTCAAAAATATGGTCATATTTTGTTTGTGGTAATTTCTTGTCTCACTTAGAATAAAATCAGAACACAGCTTCTGAAGACAGGCTGGAATTTTCTTCATCTGGCTGTGTGGTCCCTCACCTCATTCTCCCATGCTTCTTTGTGCTCCAGCCACACAGACCTACTTGCTGTGTTTCTTTTCTTTTCTTTTCTTTTCTTTTCTTTTCTTTTCTTTTCTTTTCTTTTCTTTTCTTTTCTTTTCTTTTCTTTTCTTTTCTTTTCTTTTCTTTTCTTTTCTTTTTGATACTTTATTTACATTTCCAATGTTTCCCCTTTTCTGGGTCTCCTCTTTGGAAACCCCCTATCCCCTCCCCATCCCCGCCTCTATGAGGGAATTCTGTCTCCCACCCACCCGCCCACCCATCCCCATATTCCCACCTTGACATTCCCCTTTACTGGGGCCTCTAACATTCTCAGGCCCAAGGGCCTCTCCTCTCTTCGTGATGGCCATCGAGGTCATCCTCTGCCAC
>JAPYYD010005738.1:0-11821 GCA_028551405.1 Uromys caudimaculatus | reverse complement strand
TATTTACTGATGTTTACTTTCTATGTTTTAATAGGGAGTCCTGAAATAGATAGGACATTGAAATAACTTGCCTCTCAAATAAGAATGTGCATAAAGTTCAGAAAGGCAACGGAAATGAACATGAATCCAGGGAAAGTTATATTAGTCAACTAGCAAAAGCAGTCAACATCCAATGTTGCTTTGAAATCACAGCCAGCATATAGAGCATGAGGCCTCAGCTCTAGACATTCTAATGATTTGAAACAATTTTGTGCCACAATGTTACATACAATCATTAAGCTTTAAAATTAGCATTTTACTCAGTTTACAAATCACATTCTCATGTTCCAAGAGTAGACATTTGCACAATAGGATGCAGAACTTAAAGGTTAAATGTGTGTCTGTAGTCTGTGAACAGAAACTAGTTAGTCCGCTTTGTGATTTGAAACTGTTTGGATTCTATAAAGTCTAACAAAATAAAATAGGGTTCCCTGGTAGCAAACATTCTAAAACGGAATGCATTAGATGTTATTAGTCTAATAGATCATACATTTAACTGTATTTGTGTCATTAGCAATGTCTTATAACCACTCCTCTTTGCTATAGAAAGGAGAAAAATAGGAACAATAATAGAACTATATAAAATAATGAAACTTAGGGTCAAGATACTTGCTATAATTTGCTAAAAGGACAAAATAAAAGACTGCATTTAATACTACATTTAATGTGAATAGCTTAAAATATAATTTCCTTCCACAAAATCCATTTTCAGCATTTTATATATATTTCTACTTTTGTAGTAATAAATATCTACACAAAAACACACAAACGTGTATATATGTGTGCATATAGACAATACAAAGACAAAAATGTCCTGAATTTGTGAGACTAATGAAGAAAATATGAAATAATATAATTTCAAACTAATTGCCACCTTTTCTTCAAGATAAAATTCAAGGTTGATGACAAGGTCCTACATTATCGTGTGTCCTCTTATCTCTCTGAGTCCATATCTTGCAAAAACTTACCATTGAAGTATTATCTATTATCAGTTAATTGCTTCCTACCTTAAAAAGTCACAACACTTATTCTTACTTTGGGGACTTTGTTCTTGAACTCTCTTCTGTGAGAGTGTTTCACAGAAACATGTATTATTGTTCACAATTGTATTTACTTTTTCTATAAATGTGTCAGGGAGATTATAGATCTCTGGTTCAATATTTTCAAGGTACATGAAAAACTAACATTGAACAATGAAAACTTAGCTATTTACTTAATAATGTTTCTTCTGACCTCAGGCTCTCTTTGCACTATATGTGTGATGTTGGAAGAACATATTGACCTAGAGTATCTATTGCCCTGCCTTCCCAATGATGACGTGAGGACCATCAATTAGACACTTTCTAAGGACATGGACTAAGATGCACATAATTTTTATTTTTACAAGATGAAGATTTCTGAAATGTAATTTAGCATTGTAGATTTTTCAGAAATTATAGTTCCTTTGGACTGAGTGTGTATCTATCAACATATATGACACAAAGTTTCTATGGTTATTTCACTGAAGTATGCATTTTCCCACTTTTTTTCTGTGTGTTCACACATATTCGTGAGCACATGTTTACATTTGTATGTCGAGACCGGAAGACTTAGTCCAGCAGTTGACGTATTCGACTTGGAGTGTTTGTATTTTAGACAGCATCTCACACTGGCCTAGAAACCACAAGTAAGCCCATTTTGCCTTATCAGCACCCCACAGGGATGCACCTTTACCAAATCTCCAAGCACAATTAGTACAGGAATACTCCAGCATCCCCAACTTTTCCTCTTCCCATGAATGCTAGGACTCAAATAGCATTTTATTGGTTAAACCTACCTAATAGTGTTCCCACTTCACATAACACCTTGAAAACACTTTCTGTGACTCTCCTTCATGTATTAGCTGACCATTGTGTGTTCTCCAGGCTTATTAGTCGTTCAGTTTAATTTTTTTAATAAAACCTTTCCAGTGTCAGTATGTACAGATACAATTTTCTTGACATTTAAAATATAGGAAACTGGTGAGGTTTTCAGAAAATGTCCACTTACTGTTAATATTATTAATGCATGGTCATTTTTTATTTTGTCTGTTTTTTATTTGTTTGTTTTGGGGCTGGAGTGGATCTTGTCCTGAAATATTCTTTAATATCAACCTCTCATTCCACTGTAGCCTTCTTCTCGATGTTTACTTTTCAATGATTTTGTTTTCAGTCATGGTTGGGGGAAGCAGGTCATAGGGAACTTTGCCACCCAAGGAATTACTGGTGGTAAAGGGCTTCTGAGAGAGGATGGTTGTCATCTTCAGAGATGAAGCCTCAGGTGATGTACTCACACTCCAATGGAAAAGAAGGCATCATATTCCTGCCCACAGCACATGAATGGCCCTGACTAGACCCAATAGATCACAGTGAAAGAAAAAAATCTGAATGTGAGACTGAGACTTAAGAAGAAGAGGAGGAAGAGGAAGAGGAGGAGGAGGAGGAGGAGGAGGAGGAGGAGGAGGAGGAGGAGGAGGAGGAGGAGGAGGAGGAGGAGGAGGAGGAAAAGGAAGGTAAGAGGAAGACAAGAAAATGTGGAGTTGTGCATGACTAGAATACATACATGGGTAAAACTGTTAAATAATACATTTTAAAAAATAAATTGCAAAGCACTGGAGAAATGGTTAAGCATTTAAGACTTATTGGTCTTGCAGAGATCCTGAGTTTAATATTCAGGGCACAATGCAGAAGGCTCACAATCACCTGTAATTCCAACTTCAAGGAGTCAGATGTTTCCATGTGGCCTCCATGACACCCACATGCATGTACATACAAACACAGAAACTTACATACATGTAAATAAATAATGAAATGGTTTAAAAGTAAATAAATAAGTAAAGTGGGAGCACCATATGGGAGGAGGCCCCTCACTTCCCATTCGATCATCCTCTGTTATCTGGTAGATCTTTGATGATTTTCAACAGTATTTTTTAAAAATTTCTTTTCCATTGATTAATTAACTTTACATCCTGATCATAGCCACTGCCCCTTTCTCCTCCCATCCCCCCATACTGCCCCTCCTGCCTTCACTTCTGAGTATGGGGAAGTATCACCCTGAGTACCAACCCACCCTGGCACCTCTAGTCACTGCAGAACTATATATATATGTGTGTGCATGTGTGTGTATGTGTATATATATATATATATATATATATATATATACACACACACACATATATATATACACATATACATTTATATATGTATATACATATATGTGTGTGTATATGTATGTGTATGTGTATATGTATATGTATATTCTCTTCCACTGAGGCCTGACAAGGCATACCACTTAAGGGAACAGGATCAACTAGCAGGCAATAGAGTCAGGGGAAGCCCACACTCCAACTGTTGGGCAACCCACATGAAGACCACGCTGCATATCCACTACATCTGCTGCATATGTGTGTTTGTGTGTGGGTGAGAGTGGGTAGAGGTAGGTCCAGGTTTTATATGCTTTTAATGGTTAGTGGTTCAGTATCTGGGAGCCCCCAAGGTTCCAGGTTAGCTGGCTCTGTTGGTCTGCATGTGGAGTCCCTATCCCCTCCAGGTTCCTCAATTCTTCCCTCAACTCTTTTACAAGACTTCCTGAGCTTGTCTAATGTGTGGCTGTGGGTCTCTACATCTATCCCAGTCACCTATTGGGTAGAGCTTCTCAAAGGACAGTTATGCTAGGTTCCTGTCTGTGAATTCAGGATGACAGATACAAACCTAGCCTGAGACTCCAAGGTAGTTGAAGGAGAAAAGCAGACCTGCAATGTGTCCATATTGATCCTCTGAGAACATCTCGACACACTCCTCTCAAATAGGCAGGGTTGCTACTGCATTCATTTATGTTTGTCTCATATAAGGCACCTGAGTATCCAGGCTAGCAGTGACAAATATAGCTGTCAACAATGTCTTTACATGTTGTTTCATTGTGACAAGGCTTTAACCAACAAAGAGGAATAAAGTCTCACAGTGTGTCCCTCAGTATCTACTACCTATGCAGTCATAAATAGCAGCTGTTTCCTGCATCCATCCATAGACTTCCATGGGGACAATGCTGACTGGCACATCCATCAAAGTTGAGTTCACGGTAGTCTCCAAGGAATCCAGGAGCACAATCACAGAAGTAAGCACAAAGAGCATCCTGACACAAGGTACCATGTAGACACAGCTGGGATCCACATTCATCAATTTCCAACTCACAGTTCCCAGAGAATACTGGAGGACAAACACATGTGTATCTTACTATCTCATTGAGGCATATAGACTCATTCATGCAGGGATCAGAAACACATTCATTCAATTCCAAGTCACAATGCCCGCCTTGGTATTCAGGCACACAGAAGCAGGAGTGGCCATTGACTCTATCCTGATATGTAATCCGATTGTGGCAAGGGCTGGAAACACACTCATTGTGGTGGGTCTCAGAACTTTCCAGCCTATCCAGCAAGGTAAATACAGACGGGGTACCCAGGGTCTTTATGGCAGGTGCCTCAATGTTGGCAGACATTCCCTCCACAGGAATTAGTGGCAGTTTCATGGGTCATCCCACTGTACCCAGGAAAATATTGACACAGGAAAGCCCTTTCTCCTGGCATATTCACACAAGTGGCAATTTCTTGTCAGGGAGTGAAGAAGCAAGGGGCTTTTAGATCTTCACATTCTTTGAATTGTCGGCTATGTCTAATAAACAACTGTTTTCTTATGGAAAACCCTTGTGCATAGAATTGTTTTGGCAGTAATTTAAGAGACACATAGTATTGTTTTTATTGCAAAATGAATCCTTGTCCTTGGTTAGTGGTTCAGTCTCTGGGAGCCACCAAGGGACCAGGTTACTAGACACTGTTGGTCTTCCGGTGAAATCCCTATTTCCTCTGGGGTCCTCAGACCTTCCCCCAACTCTTACAGTAGATTTCCTGAGTTCAATTTAATGTTTGGGCATGGGTCTTTGCATCTGTTTGGGTCAGGTGCTGGGTGGAGCCTCTCAGAGGACAGTTGTGGGAGGTTCTTGTCTTCAAGCATAACAGAGTGTCATTAATAGTGTCGGGAATTAGTTCATGCCTGCCTACATCTGTGCAGGAAGAAAAATGTCATAGAAACTAAGGGACCACCCAATGATTGGCCCAACTAGAGATCCATCCCATGGGTAAGAAACAATACCTGATCTCAGAAGTTTTTGCAGTTCTCCTTTATCTTTATTGGAGTTCTTTGAATAATAGGTATACATATAATTGCTTAGAATCTCTTCAAGCCAGAGATGCAGATATTGAAATCAATCTCTAACAAGAGAGGTTACTGAAATAACTTAGAACTTTTCTAGTTTAATCATCAGTATAACAGGATTTTATAAAGGACTGAGGGTAGTTCTTTTACTCAATTCTATTAACTCCATTAACTTTTGTGGGCTGCTGTAACAAAATACCACAAACTGAGTAGCTGAAACAACAATTTATTATATTATGTCAGAGTTCTGGAATATAGAATACCTATATAAAGGTTCCCACTGAGTTGGTGTTTTCTGAAGGCTGTGAGACAAATCTGTCATACATGGGCCTTAGAGGTAAATTAATTTTTCTTTACATGTAAATGTCTCTGGCAAAAAATACATTAACTACTATCAATGAACATAGCTGAATTTTATCACTGAGGGGATAGGAGCACTTTTTTTTTCTAGTCATATTTGTTACAGCCAGTATACAGTCTATGACATGGAATTAGAGGGGATGAGATAGCTTAGGATAGCAGGCATGGTCAGCAGTTACAGGGATACTTTCATTGTCTTTTCCTTTTTTGTCATTTGCCACAACATAAATAGCAAAACCTTGGTACAGATAGCAAAGCTTTATCTTCAAAACTTTTAATTTTCAGAAATAAGAACTTTGCTCTCAAATTCTTGATTTGCCTCCTTTATCTCAATATTTGTGGCATTTTTCTAAAATGAGAAAAGCAGGAAGAATATAATGTAGGGAAAATTGTCTGATGAGCAGCAGATGTAAGGAAGAGACACGTGCATATTATAGAGACAAGCATCCACAGTGCTTCTGCGTGTAGAGAAGCAAAATTTGTATTCAGCTTTGTGATTTTTTAAATTCCTTTGCAGTTTGGGGAGTGGCAAATGGTCTCTCACTGGTGTGCTTTGCATTTAAAATGGATCTTTTTAAATATGTGTGATATGGCTAGGGACTGTATTGAAAACTATGACTTATTAATGTTTTCAGGCTAAAGATAGGACATGAAAATAAGGGTAATGTATTACTTTTCAGTTCTGGTGATAAAATACTACAGCAAGGGGAATGTAGATCAAGAAGAGTTTATTGTGGCTTCAAGTCCCAGAAGGAGAGTCCATATGGTGGGGGAAGTACAGCAGCAGGCAACTGAGTAAGGAAGCTGAACCCTCACATCTTCAGTCACTAACACAAAGAGAGACAGTGCACAGGAATTATGGGAAGGCAGTGAACACTGAAAGCTAATCTGCAGCAATGTACTTCTTCCAACTTCTCTACCTTCTATAACATCCATAATTCCCCAAATAATCCACCAACTAAAACTAAGGATCAAGTGTTCAAGTACTTAGGCTATGGGAGACACTTCTTATTCTACCACAAATAAATGAAAAGATATGAAGGACTGGCTGCCAAAATGACTAAAACCCAGACAGCTCCTAAGTAGATTAGCATTATCCACATCTGTTATCGTATTTATATAGTACATAAACTTTCAGTATTAGCCAAGTCATATTACACAGTAACAGAGTCCAATTTACATGTATAGTTTTCAGTTATTGTTGTCAGAGCATTACCTCACAAACTGAGTAGAAATATTGAACCCATCAAACATAATCTTCAATTAAAATATTATTTAGAAATCAGAAAAATACAAAAAAAATTCTGAATATCTAGGAAAAAGTTTTCCTCCTGTAAGAATAGGTCATAAGTCATAATGAATAAAAATAAAATTAATGAAAATAAATTCTTATGTAAAATATGTAGTAAACATTGGTAAAATATTTTAAGACAAATTTTGTAGCAAAGTACAGTTTTCACCCTGAAAAATATCTTAACTTTTGACTGGAATAGGAGGCAAAATTCTATTAATTTTGTTTCTCAAAATCCAATAATTGGAGTTTCAATTTTCTTTAAAGGAATCTGAATTCAGTTTCTGTCTTTCCAAAGAAATAAGCTTCCTGTGGTCTCTGACATATGATTTACAGGTTGTTGGTCTGAGACATTGGGGCAGAAAGTCAATAATCCTTTAGGAAAATCCTGCGGAGACTGGGGATCATCTAATACAAGACATGCAATCAGAATCAATCCACCATTTAGGAGCAAATTTTCCTTTCCTTCGCTAGAGTCACCACATGGGATGATTTCCCCAGAGCCTCTGATGTTTGTCATCAGAACTCACTGAAGGATAAAGAATACAAAACTTTAAGCCCATGAGGAATGGTTGTTGTGTGAGGTATCAATCCTCTAGCTTCAGTGTAAGAAGAAAAAGAAGGAGTTACATGCTCTAATTGGAAAAATAGCAGAAACGGAGTGAGTGGGAAAGAAAGAACTAGTGCTATCCACTCCTCAAAAGACAGCTTTGATGATGCTAATGTACTGTTACTTTTAATGTTGCTTGACCTCCCTGTGGACTAAATATGGACATGACTTGAGAATCACAGAACACGATGAGGAAAATCAGGGTCTCTAAGCAATTGTATTACCTGTACTTGTTAAGGTAGTTTGAAAAGGTCCTTGTTACATTCTTTTAAAATCTTATATGCTATTCAGTAGCAAAGAAAACTGATATCCGATATCCCTACACACAGGAGAGTGAAGAAAAAAAATATTTGGTATTGTATTCACTGAAACAGCTGTATAAAGTTCTCAGGTCTCATTGTTGACAATAGTGCAATTTCTGACATTCAACAAATAATAATAAACAGTAGAAATTTATATTTCAATATCTAAACTGTATGATATAGAATACTAAACTATTATCCTCACAAATACAAGATCATTTAATAGTGGAAATACAATATAAATCCTGAGAAAATATTAAATATAAAATCATAGTTTTTATAATCTGCACTGAACCATAAAATTACAAAAGTCTTGTACAATATTAAAATACTAAATGTTATTATAAAATATATGAATATAATTTTTGTACTTTTGTATGTGAGTGTGTGTGTGTGTGTGTGTGTGTGTGTGTGTGTGTGTGTGTGAGAGAGAGAGAGAGAGAGAGAGAGAGAGAGAGAGAGAGAGATGTTTTTCAGATATCCAGGAGCTGATGTTGCAGGAGGGTGTGATCCATGCACAGTCTGTGTTGGAACTGAACTTAAGTTCTCTGAAACACAGCCAGCACTCTTAAACTCCGAGCCATATATTCAGCTACAAATATATATATTATAAAAATATGGCATCAGTGAAAGCAAGTCCTCAGAAATGTAAGCTGGGCATGGAGGAGCATGCCTATAATCACTCTGGTGTGGAGGCAGGTAATGAAAAGTTCAAGGTTATTGTCAATCACAGAGTGTGTTTGATGCCATCTTGGGGCTACATTAGGGCCTATTTCAAAAACCAACCAACACACACACACACACACACACACACACTGAAAGAATACTTAATTTTTTACTTTTTATGGATTGGATTCACATGTTATGGATTTTACAATTTAAACATTCAATATTTAATATTTAACTTAATTTTAATAGCTGTGTTAACAAAAATCTATTAGCTGGTACGAATTAATAATATCCATTGAATATGTTAGGAATCTAAAGTTAACAATGCAAGTAATTAAAAAATCATGTGCACTGTACAATATATAATTTTTGACAAATTGCTAATTAACATATAACCACTTACTAATAAACAATTCCTGAATTTCTTGTACTAGAAGTTCATCACACCAAGTATGTGATAATATCATCAAAATTCATAATTTTCTTGTGCTCCCAGAATATGTTGGTTATTAAGTGAAAACACCAGTGTCAAGTATGAGTTACTTCCATATAAGTTATTGAACAGAGAGTCCTCAAAAGCAACCAAAACAACAGCGGTATTGCTGTCTCCCTCGATTGCTCACCATAATTAAATTTAAATCTTCAACATTGAAAATAATATTTTGGGAGATACAAATATAAATATAAATACAAATACAAATATATAAATATAAAATATAAATAACATATATTATATAAAAATATTACATCATTTTTTAAATACCATGTGATTATTTTGGATCTGAGGCCAATCCCAGAAGGATTTCATACCTAATCCTAAAACCCTGGTAAAACAGAAATCCTATGATCTATCAGCGTGTGCCATAGTGGTAAATTTACTGATGTTTTGCTATACAGTCATGTCAAACTGAATTATAGCATTTACATTTGCACTCATAGATGTTTGCTATTGTCAACATTGTTCAGATAATTTTCTGAATTTGTGTTGTGGTTACTATTTTGTGGCTACTAACTACATCAATTACCAACCATCTAAAGTGAAACAACGTTAAAGACGATGGGTGTAAAAATGTAAAACGCAAAGAATGAGGAGGGAATAATGAAATGCTGTTCTGTGGTTACCTTCACAAGACTTATGCAAGACTCAGTCAGCCCAAATTCCAGTGTGGATGGGACCTGAGACATTGCTGTGATCAGAGGTAAGATATTCTGTCAACCAGAAGTGGATGACACTGAGGGAGAAAAGTTAACTCTTCTTTGGAAACATGCATACTTGATAGGTTATACATGCCTCAATAAATGTAACAAACCTTTGTGTACATAAGCAGCACAAATCAAAAACAAACAAACAAACAAACAAACAAAAACATGGCTCACTAATAATAAAAAGAGGAAGTTTACCAGGAAAGACTTAAGGAAGTAGAACAGCAGTAGAGATTGTAACATGGAAAGAGGAAACTCTTGTGTGGTCCCACACACAGACAAATAAATACAGACAACTAAGGAATGCTAAGATCAGAAGAAATAGTCCTCAGGGATAAATCCATAATTGGTTAGCCACAACCAGGTGGTGTGCCCTGAAATTGCACACAGACACACACAGACACACAGACAGACAGACAGACAGACACACACACACACAGACACATGATGATTGATATAATTTATGTTATAATTAAATATAAATATATTTATAAATTAAATATATATTCAATATATAATATTAAAATTTAGAATATATAAATTACATATAGAATGTATGCATATATAATCTCTGTGTGTCTCTCTATGTGTATGTATGTATATGTTTCTAAATGTGTAACAATGCAGATTAAAGTAAAAAGAGACCATGATCTCAAAAAGAAGCAAGAGGAGGCACGCATCAGAGGTGTTGGAGAGAAACCAAATAAGGAGAAAATTCTAGAAATACATTTTTAATTTTAAAAAGGAAAGAAGAAGACAATCACCACTATAGAAAGACACACAGAGAGAACACAGTATGACGACAACAGCAGCCATCGTAGGCAGGTCGGCTCAAGCTTAGGCATGCTGGTCAAGGATTCATAAAAGCATTAGCAGTTACAAGAGGAGAGAGGCTTCATCTGTTGGTTTCAGAAAGATCTAGGTTTTCCTGACTTCTTTCTTTCCCCCAACACATATTTTTTTGATTGTTTGGGAATTTTACATAATGCAGCCAGAATGCTTCCCAGTTCTCTGAGGTTTGCCATCCCATGCTTGTGACCATCCCACACCAGAAAAACCTTTAAATCCAGTTTGTGTTTCCCATATATTTACTAAAACATAGTTAAACTTCTAGTGGCTAAGCCCTTAAAGAAATGGGAGTCCTTCCCCCACCTGCACACCCACGAGGTGTCATCTATTATGGAGAGCTAGACTTCAGCATCCTCATCACATTTTTTAAATTAATTAATTTATCTTTTAATTACTCTCTTTACATCCCACTCACTGCTGAATCCAAGTTACCCCATCCTAAAATCCTTTCCCTATTCCTCTCCCCTTCTCCTCTGAGTAGGTGAGAGCCCCACCTGGGTATCTCCTCACCCCAGCACTTCAAGGATTTGCTAGGGGAGAAGAGACAAGGCAGTCAATCTAGAACATATCCCAAGTACAGGCAACAGCTATAGGGATAGACTCCACTCCAGTTGTTCAAGATCCACATAAAGACCAAACTGGCCATCTCCTACATATGTGCAGGGTGTCCTAGGTCCAGCCTGTATATGTTTTTGGTTGGTGGTTCAGACTCTGAAAGTCCCAGGGATACAGGTTAGTTCAATCTGTTGGTCTTCTTGTGGAATTCCTATCCATTTCAGGGCCTGAAATCCTTCCTCCTCTTCATCCAAAAGAGTTCCCAAGCTCCACCCACTGTTTGGCTGTGGGTAACTGTGTGTGTCTGAGCAATCTGTTGGGCAGAGACTTCAGATGACAGACATGCTAGATTCCAGTCTGTATGTATAACAGAGTATCATTAATAGTTTCAGGAATTGGTGCTTGCTCTTGGGATGGGTCTCAATTTAGGCCAGTTATTGGTTGGCTATTCCTTCCATCTCTGATCCATCCCCCATGCCTGCATTTCTTGTAGACAGGATACATTTTTAGTCAAAAGTTTTGTGGGTGGTTAGTGTTTCTATCTCTCCCCTGGGGTTCCTGCCTGGCTACAAGACCCACACACATATGGTCACTTGATTTTCGACAAAGAAGCTAAAACCACTCAGTGGAAAAAAGACAGCATTTTCAACAAATGGTGCTGGTTCAACTGGCAGTCTACATGTAGAAGAATGCAAATTGATCCATTCCTATCTCC
>JAPYYD010005737.1:0-11822 GCA_028551405.1 Uromys caudimaculatus | reverse complement strand
ATTAAATTCAAGGAAGTCTTTAATTTTTTTCTTTATTTCTTCCTTGACCAAGTTGGCACTGAGCAGAACATTGTTCAGCTTCCATGTGTATGTGGGCTTTCTGTTGTTATTTTTGCCATTGAAGACCAGCCTTAAACCGTAGTGATCTGAGAGGAGGCATGGGATTATTTCAATCTTCTTGTATCTGTGGAGGTTTGTTTTGTGACCGATTATATGGTCAATTTTGGAGAAGGTACCATGAGGTGCTGAGAAGGTATATTCTTTTGATTTAGGATGAAATGTTCTATAGATATCGGTTAAATCCATTTGGTTCATAACCTTTCTTAGTTTCACTGTGTCTGTTTAGTTTGTGATTCCAAGATCTATCCATTGATGATAATGGGGTGTTGAAGTCTCCTACTATTATTGTGTGAGGTGCGATGTGTGCTTTGAGCTTTAGTAAGGTTTCTTTTATGAATGTGGATGCTCTTGCATTTGGAGCATAGATGTTTAGAATTGAGAGTTCTTCTTGGCAGATTTTTCCTTTGATGAGTATGAAGTGTCCTTCCTTGTCTTTTTTGATGACTTTTGGGTGAAAGTCAATTTTATCCGATAGTAGAATGCTACTCCGGCCTGTTTTTTGGGACCATTTGCCTGGAAACTTGTTTTCTTGCCCTTTGCTCTGAGGTAGTGTTTGTCTTTATTCTGGAGGTTTGTTTCCTGAATGCAGCAAAATGCTGGGTCCTCTTTATGTATCCAGTTTGTCAGTCTATGTCTTTTTATTGGGGAATTGAGTCCATTGATGTTAAGAGATATTAAGGAATAGTGACTGTTGGTTCCTGTTATTTTCGGTGTTACTTTCAGGTTTGTGTGGCTATCTTCTTTTCAGTTTGTTGAAAGATTACTTTCTTGTGTTTTCTAGAGTGTGGTTTCCCTCATTGAGTTGACGTTTACCATTTATTATCCTTTGTAGGGCAGGGTTTGTGGAAACATACTGTGTAAATTTGGTTTTGTCATGGAATATTTTGGTTTCACCATCTATGGTAATTGAGAGTTTTGCTGGGTATAGCAGCTTGGGTTGGCAGTTGTGTTTCTTAGGGTCTGCATGAGTTCTGCCCAGGACCTTCTAGCTTTCATAGTCTCTGGTGAGAAGTCAGGTGTAATTCTGATAGGTCTGCCTTTATATGTTACTTGAACTTTTTACCTTACTGCTTTTAATATTCTTTCTTTGTTTTGTGTATTTGGTGTTTTCACTATAATGTGAGGGGACGAATTTCTTTTCTGGTCCAATCTATTTGGAGTTCTGTAAGCTTCTTGTATATTTATGTTCATCTCTTTCTTTAGGTTAGGGAAGTTTTCCTCTATAATTTTGTTGAAGATATTTGCTAGTCCTTTAAGTTGGGAATCTTCACTCTCTTCTATACCTATTATCCTTAGGTTCTGTCTTCTCATTGTGTCCTGGATTTCATGGATGTTTTGGGTTAGAAACTTTTTGCATTTTCTTTTACTGTTGTGTCGATGTTATCTATGGTATCTTCTGCTCCTGAGATTCTCTCTTCTATTCCTTGTATTCTGTTGGTGATGCTTACATCAATGGTTCCTGATCTCTCTCCTAGGTTTTCTAACTCCAGGGTTGTCTCCCTTTGTGATTTCTTTATTGTTTCTATTTCTATTTTTAGCTCCTGGATAGTTTTGTGCATTTCCTTTGTCTGTTTGATTGTATTTTTTTGAAATGCTGACTGTTTGATTGTGTTTTCCTGTAATTCTTTAATGGATTTTTGTATTTCCTCTTGAAAGGCTGCTAGTTGTTTATCTCTTTTCTCTTGTATTTCTTTAAGGCCGTTATTCATTTCTATCTTAACGTCTTCTATCATCATCATGAGCAATGATTTTAAATCTGAGTCTTGCTTTTCTGGTGTGTTGGGGTATCCAGGTCTTGCTGTGGTGGGAGAGCTGGGTTCTGATGGTGCCGAGTACTCTTGGTTTCTGTTCTTTATGTTCTTACCCTTGCCTTTTGCCATCTTGTTAACTCTGATGTTAGCTGATATTACTCTGTCTGGCTGTGGCTTGCCCCTTCTGCAGGCCTCTGTGTAAGTACTCCTTGAAGACCAGCTCTCTCTGAGAGGTATTTGTGTTTGGATAGCTGTGGCACAGGGTCTGCTCTGGCGTGCAGAAAAAAATCAGAAGGATCTTGTCCCCAGCTGTCCCTTGGTTCCTATGCCCTCTGGCTCTGCAAGGGTCCCTCTTGGTCCAGTGAATTTGAATAGAAGTGGTGGTTTTGCCTGTGCTCAAAGGTGTGTCCACACTCCTGGGATACCTGCTCTCTCCTGGAGCCCTGTGGCCCATGCTGAGGTCCCCAGATACAGATCCCTGTTGGCCCAGACAGAGGTCTCCACCCACAGATGAAAACCGGAAGGTTCAGAGGTTTCCTGTCCCCTGGTTCTCAGGCCCTGGATCCCGGCAGATCAGGGCGGGTCTGGGTGAGAGGTGTTCCTCCCCTTAACCCCACTCACAGCTTTTCCAAGCTCCTGGGAGGGTAGCTTTCTCTGGTGCTCATTGGCTATGGACTCCTCGTGGCCCAGGCAGAGGTCTCCACCCACAGATGGAACCTGGAAGCCAGTAACTTCCCTTTCAAAATATTAATCTTCACTATGGGCTTCCACCATCTCGTCTGAAAGCTTGCAGGCATCCAGGAGTAATGCATGGTCACCTGTATTGCTTTGAGACCATTCTGAGCTTTAGCAGTAGAATGAAGGGTCGGCTTTGAATACAGTTAAATGAGAGATTCTAGGACTGAAAAGAAGGTGTGGAATCAGCTGTGGAAGACACCCCACTCTGTGTGAGAGCTACTATAACTGACAGAAGGCATCTGTGGTAGAGAACTATGCTCTGAGAAAAACAGCTTTTGTCTTCATCAGGTTGGCTGTGTCTTCGTGAGGCACATGGACCACTGAAGTTCTCTAAAAGAAGAAGATGGACAGTGTCTTTGAACCCTTACCTAAGTAACCAGCCTCCACCCATGGCCATTTTCACGCAGTTTGATCCTAAGTGCTTATAGCTTGAGGGTATGTGTAGGGAGGTTCCTAGAATGTACAGGCTGGGAAAGATGAACTGAGGGAAACTCCATCTCTGTGGCCATGGGTGAGCTAGCGTGCTATCATCCATGCTGGGAGCAGATCTTTCAGCATGGCTGCTTGCTGCTTTAAGGTCACCCACAGTCCTTCTTTTGACCCTGCATCCATGGTCTATACAAATACTTAATAAACTCATTGATTCCCCAAACTGAGTTTTGGTGGAGCCGTATAAATCTCCCCAGAGGAATCGTTTTCAGAATATTCTCATGCCACAGTGTTTTTTCAAAGCTGGCTATTTTCATCTGGTACCTTTCCAGCACCCAGGATATAAGTGCCTCAGTGTGTGTGAGTTGTATAATACAACTTTTTCCTAGTGTTCTGATGAAGAACTCTAGCCAGTCTGAACATGGCTCTGGCATGTTCACCCCAATTCCCTCTGCCTTGCTAAAACCAGTTAGATTGCATTTTTAAAGATGACTCCCAAGGTCTATTCTCTTATTTGGCCACTTCCTCCTCCCAAGGCTGACTACCAAGGTCCAGCTATCAAAGTATTAAAATTCATCAATCAAAATTCCCCTTTGGCTCATCTAATTAACATGCCCAATTAAAATTAAACACTTCATCCTAACTCAGGATTTTCCTTTTTCTCTTTACAAATTGTCATTTACCTATGGGCCAGTCCTTTGTCCTCTGGGATAAATCCATCTTCTGCTTTTCCCTTGCTCCCTCTCCCCCTCCCTTATTCCTTTCACCTTCTTTCTCTTTCTCTATCTCCTGTCTTTGTTCTTTATCCCTGCTCTCTGACCCTCTGAGACAAATAAATCTCCTTTGTGCTGAAAACTTGGTTTGGGGTGTCTTGAGCCAACTTCAAGGTCCCTACTCAAGTGCACATTATTAATCCTGTGATTCATGAAAAAAAAAAAAAAAAAAAAAAAAAAAAAACCAACGCCACCAATTTGAGCCAAAATTGAAGCAAGCATTTATTAAATATTAAATACTGACCAAAAGATGGTCTTTGGTCAGGGTCATTCTCCCAGAATTCCCCAGCTGAAATGATCACAAGCCATGTGTTGCAGGGGCTTATATGGACAAATCTGTTGGCCACAATATTTTCCCATGAGGCTTTGTTATTTTTCCAGGATTATAATTCCCAGAATTTGAAGAAGTTGCCTAGTTGCTGGGTAGGTGAGGCTTATGGGTTGATATTTGGACATTAAAATATTTGGGCTTATACTCACTCATTTATGAATATACACATTGCACCCCAAAGGTGTTCCCAACATACTTTGTACTTTTACAGTAAGTTATAGTGACAATTCTGGAATTTTGGTTTCTTTAAAAAGCACAAAAATATTATAAGAATATGTTTTTGTTTTAATCCCAGGTGTGGGATATGGGGCTGCTTCACAGCAGCTGACCATGATTTGCTTCATGCTCTAGCAGAGGCATGGTTTCATAAGCCACAGATAGTTTCAGTGATTGTGTGACATTTGGAATTCTGGGAACTTTTCAAAGGATATTTAAATGCTAGGGCCCTGAGTGGTAGGTAGGGTGGTTGATAGTTGGTCAATCAGGGGGTGTTGGTTGTGATTTATTAGTAGTTATGCTGAAAGAAGAAAGGAATTAGATTCACATCTCTTTCTTTCTGTCTCTCTCTCTCCTCTGTTCTTCTTTCTTTCCTATCTAATGATAAGGGGTGAAACCAGGAGAGGGGGTTCAAAGGTGGAAAAAAGAAGTCAACAAAGTAGCAAAGACAAGTTACAATAAATGGCTAGGATGGAATTTAAACTGTTGGGAAATAGTTCTTTTCTCTCTTTAGGAATGGAATCTGTTTTCTTTCTTTATGAAAATTTCTGGGGAGGGCTACAGGTGATGAGTCTGGAAAAAAAAATTCAGATTAAAGAGACCCAAATTTGTGCTGTTTCTCATTACCTACCTCCATATATACCACATCTGACCTTAAATACTAGATTTCCCAAAGGACTGCATTGGTACATGGGAAATGCCAACAAGGAAATACACTCCCCAGCTCCTTCATGCCAGAAATAACAGTATGCTGGATAGTTTTATAGCAGCTTGACACAGGGTTTGGTCATCAGAGAAGAGGAAGCCTCAGTTGACAATATATCTCCATAAGATCAGTCTATAGGCAAGCCTCTAGGGCATTTTCCTAGTGATTGATGTGGAAGGTACCAGCCTATTGGGGGTGATGTAACCCCTGTGTTGGTGGTCTTGGGCTTTATAAAAAAGCAGAATAAGCACGCCATAAGGAGCAAGCTAGTAAGCAGCACCCCTCCATGGCCTCTGCATCAGCTTTCAGGTTCCTGCTCTGTTTGAGCTTCTGTCTTGTTCCTTCAGTGATGTGCTGCAGTGTGGAGGTGTAAGCCAAATAAACCCTTTTCTCCCCAACTTGCTTTTAGTCCTGATGTTTCATCACAGCAATAGTAACCTTAACTAAAGGCAGATACTTTCCTGTTACTGACCTAACCCTTAAGGCTCAGGAATTTTGGCAGCTGTGAGCTAATGCCAAGAACCTTCCACAGCTCTTATTTTCCTTAACTGTACAAATACTCTCATTAGACCACAAGTCTGTTAGTCCTATCATGAAGTTATAGTCCATAATAGGGAGTTTTGCTTCAAGCTAGGACAGTTATTGATTTCATCAGGCACAAGGGCTTTGACTGCATTGTATGAACAGCAGGAAAAGGTGGAAACCCCTTTCCTTGGTTTCTCCTTGTTGTAAAAAATTTTAATTCCAATCCAGGGACCCTGCCTTTGAAAATTCAGTTTCTGGATGAAAGGCACACAACTGTTATTACTTACAGTAAGCCTTAAACAGTACAAAAACTAAGCAGATATCCACCCTCTATGCTATTAGAATCTAATTTACAAGTCATTTTTTATCTGGGCTACTCTTAATTCCAATTGTCCAGTCCTCAGGGCCACATTTTCTTGATTCCTAACCCATAACATCTTCCTCCTCCTCCTCCTCCTCTTCCTCCTCCTCCTCCTCCTCCTCTTACTCCTCCTCTTCCTTCACCTTCTTCTCCCCCTCCTTGTGGTCTCCTCCAACCTCCAGGCCTAGAACTCCAAACACTGCCTATCTCAATTCTGTCCAGCTATAGGCTATAGACATCTTTATTTACCAGTGAGGAATAACTTGGTGGGCAAAGTCACATAACATCACTTGTGTCTATGTGCAGACTCGCTCATCTCTGAGACAACCAGGTCTTGGGGGCCTGCACTTAGCATTACAATACACAGCAAAAGACCAAACCTCAACACCTTCCCCTCCTGATAGAAAGGATGGATGTCTCCTCTACTTCCTGAAGCAAGTTAATCTTGAGGGACTGGGAGCTGGCCAAATACCTGACAGGTACATGGATACAAGCTTCTTCCTCAGCCCCTTGACTGGAGCAAAAGCCTGCCAGGCTCTCTCGCCAACTGGCCAATTGGTCCAGGCTAGTCAGCTATGTTCAAGGCTGTATATGGTTACCTGAAGCTGTGGGTCTACCAGTTCCCCTTTCTTTAAGTTCACCAATCCAAAATTAGGGGAAGGGGCCCAACCTAGCCCATTCAAGAAAGTCAATCTCCAAGGGAAAACAGACTTTGGTTTTCCCCAGGGAGAGTCACTCTCTAGTCTGCAGGGAATCAATCCCTCCCCCATCTCTGTGTTTGTACCCTTCCACTTTCAATAAACTTGGTTACCTCTTGCTGTTGCTTCCTGGTGCCTCTGAGGTTTCTCCTGCCTTTTAATTCTTTAATTGGCAGAGAAAATGAACCCAATCAAGACCCCTGGATGGTAACATTTACCTACATGTTAAAGAGCATTAGGGCTGTTAAGACACTGAGCATTCTTCTAATGGCATTTTGTGAATAGTGCCTTTTATTTTTTAATATAAAATCTTTCTATTCATCTGTTATTTTACTATAGAGACTCATAGGAATTCAGATGAACGTTCAATGTATGATATTGATGGAAGGTTCTTAGGGAGATTAATTTATTGAGATTTATTTAAGCTGTAAGAGGACCTGATGCCCCTTATCATCCCAAATCACATTTACCTTCAGTGTCACAAATATTTCTCTTAAGTCAACATCTGGGAACTGTCAACTTTTTAGCTCTAGGTTTTAAAGCTCAAGTTGTTGGAAAGCAGACCCTTTGAATGTTGACTTAACGTAGCACAGAAAGCATAGAACTAGACAGAAGAAAGTAAGACTGGATACCAGTAATTAGGCATTTCATAGAATCATAACAAGGACCTGTCAATTTTCCTGGAAAGATTAGATAGGCCAGAAGAGTAATATGGAAGCTGAAAGAAGGAATTTATTTTTTTAAAAAGGAAATTAACTTGACATTTTTCTCTCTGCCATTCCCACCACCACCAAAGGACAATCTTAGGCACTTTGTTTTCTCTATTTAAATTGTGGGAAAATTTGGGGGCTCAGAGAGTTTAGAAACACCATGGTCCCTAAGTGTCAGAGATGTAACTCCAGCCATAACTTTTCCCAGTCTCTGATTCACTGCTTTCCCCATGAGGACAATGAGCAGGGAGTCCTGTCTTCTCTCCCTGCCTTGACCTCCTCCAAAAAAAGTCTATAATGTAGATACATGCAGTGTCAGCTCAACAAAGGTTAACATATTTCATAAGGTACAGAATCTAGAGTCCCACAGGGAAAGGCTAATTGACCAAATATTACCCAGTTTAGGAATGGTGTTTTTAGGCCTTCTGGTCACAGTGGACAGAAAACTCTACCCAGGGTAGCTTGAAGACTATGCCAAGTGCATATCTGGCTGGATCCAGGGCTCGAATGTTTTCATCAGGATCTGCCTCTTCTCTTGGCAGTTAAAGATGGGGAAGACGAGTTTGATAATGACTCAAGTGGCAGAGCTAATTCTCCTGAACTGACTGCAGATTGAGGACATGAAGCACAAATTGGAGATGAGATCAAAGACAACCAAGATGACAACTGAGAGGAGAAATGTGGTCAGATATTGACTACTTTGTGGGTTCTTCTTTCTTCCACACTTCTCTACCCCTTTTCTTCCACCCTTTCAACCCCCTAACACCTGATAGGAGAGAAAACCTAAGAGGGAGGAAAGGTGTGAAGTCATTCTTAGACTACTTCCTGCTGATTAGGGGTTTCAAGTTCTTTGGGGCAAGATGATCTTCAGTGTCAGGATATCTAATTTCTTCTTGTTTCTTCTTTGTACACAACTACTTAACAAACCACAGCCAACAGCAACCAAACACACCCAACAGAACCTACCACACCTCTCGGGGCCCCAGCATTTTATATGTGTGTGTGTGTATATATATATTCATTCTGAAAAGTCCCCCAAATTCCAAACATCACACAATCATAGAAAACTCTGCTGTTGGCAAAATCCTACCTCTGTTAGAGCGCAACACAAACCATAGTCAGCTGCTCTGGATTATCTGAAGCAGTCCTATATCCCACATCAAAGATTAAAATGAAGGCACATTATTATAATAATTCTATGTTTTTTTAAACAAACCAAAATTCTAAATTTGTCACTGCATTGAAAGTAAAGCTAAGACAAGGAGGGAACCTGTCCATATTATACTAGAAGGTGTTAGCACTGGTTCTGGGAGAAATTATCCTGTAGTTCTTAAGACCAAAGACTGTTCAACCAGAGTGGAGATGGAAGTTAACCCAGGGTGTTAAAAAAAAAGTCCTGAATAGACTGTTAGGGGTGTGAAGAGAAAAAGGGAAATGGAGTGAGAAAGGGCAATAGAGGAAGGAAATCTCACCAAAGTTTATTATCTGCATGCATAGAAATGTCATTGTGATACTCGTTTTCTTGTGGCTGTGACAAATTCCTGACAAAGACCATTTATGGAAAGGAGAGTTTATTGTGACTCACAGTTGGCATGTTCAATCCACCATGGTGGGGAGGACACTGAGGCAGAATCATGATGCAGTAGATCACATTGCATCTGCAGCCAGGAATTGTAGAGAGGTAAATGCTGGTGCTCAGCTTGCTTTCTCCTTTATACTCCATCCAAGACCCCAGCCAAGGGAATGGTGCCACCAACACTAGCAGTGCCATTCCCTTCTCAGTTAACCTAATCTATAAATGCAAGAAGTGCTCACATGTTTGTCCCATCAAGTTGACAATCAAGATTAGCCATCTCAGTCATAATGACATGCTTACCTTGAACTGTTAATGAACACTTGTGAAAATGGAAGAATCTGGGCCACAGTGTTGGGAGAACAATGGGAAAATTATAAACTGAGACCTGATGTTCTCCTTTCAATATTGTTAGGCAGAAGGTAGCCTGCACATGTGAAATTCATTCCATGGAAGATTCACTTGTAGACTCTAACTTGCTCGTAAAATTAAAACCATCTTTCTAGTGAATGCTAAAGCATCCAATTTACTGGGATTACAGTATGCAGTTCTCTGTGGTGGCTAATCCATCTGTCAAACATAATGGCCATTTGGTACTGGAAGTACTTAATCCCGAGTGAATAGGTTTATCAGCTTGTCTCAGAAGAACAATATAGGAGTTCTTGGTAAAGAGATCATTGTAATTATGAAGTAATTGTGCAATGTCTTGTTATTAAGTTTAAGCACGCATATGTGTATGTACACACACAAACACATGGCTAACCCCATGGGAGACAGACTCAGAAGGCATTCAAATTATTTCAGAAAAGGATAGTTCTGGATGTTGATTCCAGCGTCTTGTTCAAGAGTGTGTGTCAATCCTTTCAGAGAAAGCATCAGGCTTTAGACTGAACAGTGTGGATGCTACATGGAACACACAGTTTGCATGCTACCCAGGTCCTCAGAACAGTGAGACTCCTAGCTGCAGGGTCCCTTAATTTTTTGTAATGTCAGAGACTTGCACCCCTGTGAGCTGCCAGACTTTGGATTCTCTGAAAAAAGGCAACTTTAAAGTCACTTATCCCTTCCACTATTTATTAAAGAGAACATTTTCCTCCATAGATTATAAGGTCTGGATCACATGGCCCCTGAATATACATGAAATGAAAACTCTTTTGATCATGAATTTGGGAAATATTTGTTGAAATTACACAGTGGTCAGTAAACCTCACTGTTCATGAAGGGCTTTGCCTTTTGAGTTCAAGTTTAATAGTCTGGGGCTGAGTAACTATTAAAGACAGGATAAAATGAGTCATATCAAGGTGATTTGAATTTGAAAGGCATTCTTCAGAGACTGAACTGTGGATTCCAGGGTGACTTTCTCGAAGGAAAGAGAAGTGGGGAGTGAGACAGAGAAAGGGAGGGATGAGTAGAGAAAGACAGTAGAAGAGCAATGTAAAAAAGGAAAAAAGAGGAAGGAAGGAAGAGACAGAGACAGAGAGACAGAGATAGAGAGAGAAAGAGCAGTCAATGTTTTCTGAAAGTGATTTAGCCTCAAATGTAATAAATTATTCTTCCTGTAAGAATTAACCACTGAGGCTGGAGAGAAGGCTCAGAGGTTAAGAGAACGGGCTGCTCTTCCACAAGATGTGCATTTAATTCTTAGCACCCACATGGCAGCTCACAATCATCTGTAAATCCAGTTCCAGGGAATCAGACACCTTCTTCTGGTCTCCATGTGCACAAGACAGGCTCATGGTACAACAGAAATCCATGCACAGAGAAACCCAAACATGTAAAATAAAACTAAATAAAAAATAAATTGCTAATTCTAATTCACACTCACAGAAAGAATACTTAGGGTAGCTATCACATTTTATAGAATAGTTTGTGAAAGAACAGTTTCTGAGTATATTTTAAATTTGTCAAATCAACAATCAAAATCAGAATCTTAGTGGTTGGGTTGGAGACATAGAATATGTGTCTCTGTATGTAAGGCTCTGGGTTCAGTTCTCAGAACTGAGACAAAATTGTTTTGAAACAATGAGAATTAATTTCTTACTTATGCTGTGATTTATGTACCCTTTAAGGTATAGGCATTTTATTGATTCTAATCATTTGGATGCACAAAGTAAATGAAGCCTACCATCTCAAATAATACTATAGAAAAATTAAAAAGCCTTTAAGAATCTTCAGCCTGCATGTGTCATAATACCAGAATAAATCCCATCTATCCTTCTTGGTAGACCCAGAAAAGGCATTTGATAGGATACAGAACCTCTTTAATATAAAAATAGTCAGTGCAGGATGCTGGTGAAGTGGCTTAGCACTTAAGAGCACTTGCTGCTCTTCTATAGTACTGCCATTTGGTTCCCAGCACCCACTTTCCGTGGCTCAAAGGTAGACCCTTGTTGTGGTTTAAATAAGAAAGGCCCTCATAGACTCATGTGTTTAAATGCTTGTTGCAAAGTTGATGGAACTGTTTGATAGTTAATTTTAAAGTAAAATAGTTAACCTAACAGGAGGTGTCAAGTACCCCTGGGAAACCTGAGGCAGAGGAGGGAGAGAGGTGGTGCTCCAGAGAGTGGCAGGTTCCTGTAAGACCATCATGCAGTCTTCCAGGAAGCATGCAACTTAAGAGGGATATCCTAAAGGAAAACCAGAGATGACAGTGTGGGTCTTTTACTTGCAAAGCAAGCATTTTACCAATGAAGCTATCTACCTGGTCCCTCCATTACCATAATTTAACTCAAAAGTAATATTCTAAATGTTTTATTAAAAGCAGTAATGTGGCAAATAAGAGAAAACATGCACTCCAGAATACCCTTCCATGGAAGAAAAATGTACAAATGCTGTCACAGTTAAAGGGAGTAAGCAGCAATGGAATTTAAATCCATCATTTGCAAAAAAAA
>JAPYYD010005736.1:0-11824 GCA_028551405.1 Uromys caudimaculatus | reverse complement strand
AGAGAGAGAGAGAGAGAGAGAGAGAGAGAGAGAGAGAGAGACTAAATGAGAACAGGGTGGATAAAAATGCACTAAGTGGATATTTTAGAAAACAATTAAATTATTGAAAACTATATGATATAAATACCTCAGTAGGATGTGTGGTGAGCACATAGAAGATTTCTAGGACTTGATTTTTCTAGAACACAGATTAAGAAAGACACTGGTAGTAAGCCGGGAGGTGATGCCCACTGAACCTAGAAGGTGAAGGGATGGGTGCCATGCCCAAGACAAGCTTTTCTTGGTCATTATAGTTGATAAGCAGAGGATTAAATGATTTTGTGTTGCTGTCATAAAATATTTGAGCCTGAGTAATTTATAGAGAGAAATTTATTTACTCCAGGTTTGGAAGATGGAAAAAATCTATCAATCAAAGTACCAAAGTTCTGTTTCTGGTGAGGTGCTGCTACTGTAGTGTCATGTTGCAAATGGCAGAAGGTGCCCTGGCTGGTTGTAGCCAAACCCTTTATAAGGCTGCTAATCTAATTCAAAGGATTCCTGTCTCATGACTTCGTCATATCTCAATGGCCCCAACTCTTAAAGCTGTCACATTGTGTCATTATTTCAACACATGAATTATCAAAGATATTTAGACTATAAAAATTAACAAGAACTGAAAGAATGTCTCCAATATTTAATTAAATACACAAATGGGAAGATTAATGACAGACTTGGATTTTGTGTATTTTTACAATAACCATATATGACTTATGTACTCAGACAGAGAGAGAGAGAGAGAGAGAGAGAGAGAGAGAGAAAATGCCAGCAGGCTTTAGTGGCATTTAGGTACTGAGATTAGAAATCATGATGAAGGGATTTCAAAAGCCAATTGCAAAATCCGTGATTGTTTGGGGTCATGGTTATTTCTTTCAGCAAAACTCTGAGCTCAATTTCTGTGTTTACAATGAATCACCTTGCCAGGAGATTTCTTCCATTAAAGCTCCCATGTCTCAAAGAGATTTCATCACCTGTAGACCTATTGATCATTTGATGCCCAAGGCATCAATATCTGTGTCATTAATTGCTCACACATGAAAAATCTGATTTTTATGTTTTGCAGCCTCACCATGTGAGTAGTGTTCTACAGAGGTCTTGCTTGCTCTCCCCCTTCCTAAGTAACTGCAATTAGAACAAATATGTACAATTAAGGTATTATTAAGTGTGTGAACTTCAATAGTTTGTATACATATACTACCAAAACTCTATGGCATCCCTGCTCTCCTTTGATTCATCATCATAAGGAGAAGCCAATATTATAAAATAGTACTTTATCCCAAAAGATCTCAGTCAGTAAGGATTGAGAAATATGTAACCCCAATATTATGTTTTTGGGTAATCTATCCATAAAAAAAACTATATGTTAAATGGTTCCAAGTTACATGGGTGATAATTTATTCTAAAAAGCATTACAGTTATGATTTTTATATGTGTTTTAAGGTAAAACAGAATTATAGTAAATCAAAAGAAAATAGACCCATTTAAATCTTTCAAGTATGTGTTTAAAAACAAGTAGAGCTATACAGGATGAGCACACTTGTTATACCAGAACTAGTGAAGCACAAGGGAATCACCATAAGTTTGAGACTCTGTCTCGAATAAATGTATACATGCAGAATCACACACACACACACACACACACACGCATACAACACACACACACACACACACACACACACACACACACACACACACTTCTTAGATTCTATTTGGGAAATTTCTCCAAAACATGCCTTGTGATTTATCCAGGGTCTCCTGAAAGCCTCTCTGGTTCTTCACCCCAAGAACACTCCACGTCTCTTTTTAGGGGCATGACTGCTGATGAGTGAAAGGTATTTGTGAAAGGCAGGGATCTAAACTTTTGCCACAGCCAACTAGGATTATGCTTGTAAAATTGCTCCTAAGCCACGATGAAAAGGCAGATTATAGTATTAATGCTTTTACTTTTCAACATACTGTACTCTGGGTGAACCCACAGATTGAAATTCTAAAAGTCATGACAGAGAATTGTACTATTTGCAGCAAATTCTTCCAAGGACAAGCCAATTTGATCATCTTGTATGTTCTGCTATCATATAGAAAACAGAATGAATGGGTAGGGATAAAATTCCTTCTCCTATTGCAACCTCATTTATTTTTTTTTAAATCAACTTTGCTGATATGGTTTATATAAAATGAAATGTATACATTTTGAATGCACTGCTTTATAAGTAAAAGTATATATAAGCCACCACCATCATAGTAATAAAGGGTTTACACTACCCAAAATTTTATCTTTCCAATTTATTGTCACTCTGCCCTCTCTCCCCTAGCCTGACATGTACCTCTAAACAAAGGAACTCTGCTGTACTTTCTGTTGAGTTTTCTAGAATGTCCTATGACAGGCATCTTAATGTATATTTTTCTGAATATTTTATGCAAAATGTTGAGTATATTATTAGTATACTCTCTTATAATTTATTTTATATTGAATATATTATATATCATATTATAATATAACATATATAACATATATTATATATAATACAAATAATATATAATTATAAATAATAATATATAATATATTATATAATATATATTATATATTATATTATAGGTATATTGAATGTTGTTTTGTTCAAATATTTGTCTGTGGACATTTGAGTTGTTCTGCTGTTTCAGTATAAATAATGCTATGAATTTTCTGAGTAAAAGTACTTACCTGGGTGGAAATTTTTATTTCTCTCTAACAAATATCTTAAAATATCATGTCTGGACACTATGGTGAGCATGAGTTTAATTCCATAAATAACTGCAGAACTATTTTCCAAAAGGATAATTGCATCTTGCAATTCAATCAGTTATATGAATCCTATTCCATGACTCTACATCCTCACCAGTTAGCTCCCTATTATGTAGGCATGTCTGTGTGTGCATTCACATGTTTGTCTGCATACACATTCATGTGTGGACGTCCGATATTCTCTCTGTCTACATTAGATTCCAGGGTTGAACTTGTGTGATCAGCTCATCTCCTGAGCACCTCTCACTGGGCCTAAATTTGTATTTCTCTATAGACTAATGATGCTGAGCATTCTTTTGTGTAGTTTCTTGGATCTATGTGTCTTCTTCAGTAAGTTAAAACTGTTTGGAATTTTTACAACTAAATTACTTGACCTTATTATTATTGAATTATGCAACTTCTCTTCACAGTATGAAGAATTGACATTGCATTTATTTCTTTTTTATTTCTGGACTGATTCCCTTTGGATACAAAATGAAATCCATAATTCTTAACTAACCCAAAGTACCCTGCCCCTCTACCTTGTTGCTTCTCTTCTCTTTCACATGATGCGGACCTTATACATCATCCAACATCATACTTTCTCTTCAACCTGATTTTGCCCTTCTCCTTCACCCTAATGTTACTGTCCTATTACCGATTCAGTCATTGCACAAAATCAGTAGAGTTATGCACTACTGAAACTATGTCATCTCACTTACAGCTTCCAGAACATTGTACTACAAACTTGGCCTGTGTGGATATAATCTTCAGAGTTACACTCTGAATCACGTGCTGTCATTACCTTCACTATGTAAATACTGAGCCAGCACTGCCTATGGAATCAGACAATCTTTTATCTCACCAATTTCTTAGGTGTCCAATGTTGAATAAGATACTTAGGCTGGCTCCGTATCAATGTGCTCATCAGGAAAATTGTTGGTTGATGGGCAAAATGTGCTATTCTGTAGACAAAGTCAAAAAAGGTTTTGAAATTTATCTGACTCAATCAAAAACATTTATTTGGGATATAAACAATCACGAAGAGACAGGAAGAGCTGATGTCATTCTGTATGCAAATGCCATTGAGAAATACAAGGAGAATCAGTAATAACAAGGACATTGTCCTTATGTAAAACTCAAGTGAGTTTAGGTGACATAACTTGCAAAGGCAAGTAGGGAAAAGTGATACCTGTGTGATCCGTCTCCATCCAGATGCAGTGGAACATTTTGTGGTACCTCAGTTTGACCATCAGTATACCAAAAGTGGGGGGGAAAGAGCAGCCCTACTAAAACTAATTATGTCAGCTTTGGGTTCTATTTATATCAGGTTGGCAATGCAAACTTACTGCATAATTACACTACACCACTGAGCAAATGCAAATGTCTTAGTTTAGGGACATTGTTTGGGATATCGTTTATATGCCAAATAAATGTTCCCGATTTACTCAGGTAAACTTCGCCTTATTGTTTTGATGGAACACCAAGATCAAAAAAGCAAGTTTGGGAGAAAAGAGTTTATTTGACTTACATTTCCAAATCATCATCTATCATTGGAGGAAGCCAGGATAGGGACTTAAGTTGGAAACTGAAGGCAGGAGCTGATGCAGAGGACGTGGAAGGTGCTGCTTACGGGCTTGCTGCTCATGGCTTGCTCAGCCTGCTTTCTTAAAGAACTCAGGACCAGCAGTTCAGGGATGGACCAGTTTCAATAGTTGAAGCCATCTCCCATTGATCATTAATGGAGAAAAAAGCATTTTCTCAAAGAGTCCTTCTTCTCTGATGACTTTAACTTGTGTCAAGTTGACAAACAAAACCAAACAGTAGAACAAATAACTAGAGGCTGAGATTAGCTGAAAAGTTGGGATACGTTCATTCTTCATGATTTTGCTACATATTATTAACAAAGACAATACTTGATTCCATCATATGAAAGAAGGGAAACACCAATGAAATATAAAAAATAAATAAATTAAATGAATAAGATCCAAGTATGCAATGCAATAGAACACAAGAACCGAGTGGCTTAATTAATAGACTTGGTAAAATGCAAAGAAAAGAACTTTTCTAACTAAGTTTAAACTGCTCTGTGACATGAAGGTAATCTAAATTACTATCATTCAGCTCCAAGAATTTGAGATACTGTAAGGGAGATGGAAATTCATTTTATTTTGAAAACCAAAGGCATTCAAACACCAGTCGCCACCTGGATGACATATACTATTCTCAGTGCTTTAACAAAATATCCCACGAAAGCAATTTAAAGAAAGAAGGGTTGATTTCACTTGGAGAAGGCACAGCTCATCCAGAAGAGAAAGGTATGATGCCAAGAGCATGAAAACCCTGATCATACTATGTACAGTTAAGAAGCAGAGGTAGCTGAATTCTTCTCCATTCCCTTTCTCTTTATTTCTTCTGGGTGGCACATCCCACATTTAGGATAAGTCTTCCTTATTCAGTTGCACCTTTCTGAAATACCCTGATACATATCCAGGAGTGTGTTTCACTGCTGATTTTAAATATAGTCACATTAAAAATGAAAATTAATCATCACAATATCAGTGATAGTTGTCAGAAACTCATCATTTTCCCAAATAGGAAGGTAGGTCAGCTCTTTGGATATCATATACCATGCAGGACATAGGAAGCCTGAAGACAAATCAAGTCTCCCTCAACCACTATTCCAAGTCTTGAGCAGGTTATCTAAAACTTGGTAGCTCCCTCTTTGAAAATTTAAGAAAATAACAATATAATTTATGATGGATTGATTGAGAGCATCCCCCACAGTTGCTAGAATTGAAGTATTTTGTCTTTAATTACTGGCACTGTTTGGGTAGGCTTGCTTAGTAGGCATGGTCTTGCTAGAGGAAGTATGTCAGTGAGGGTGCGGATGCTTCAGTCCTGCGTTGAGGGGGAACAGGTTGATCGCGAGATGGAGAGAAGGGAATCTGGGAGGAAGAGAGGTGGGTGAGGAAACAAGGTGGCAGTGTCAGGTACTGGAGGGGACAGGTGAGAGATACAGAGGGTCAGGAAATCTAATAAAAATATGTAGCAGGGGGATAAGGAACTAGAGATAGCCACTGGAGGGTCCAAGATGCTGGAGAAACTAGAGGCTCCCAGGACCCAACGAGAATGATTTTAGCAGAGAAGGAGAGATAGAACCTGTAGAGATCACCTCCAGTAGATAGGCACGGCCCCGGTCAAGGGATGGGACCACATACCCATCTCAAAATTTTTAAGCCAGAAATGTTCCTGTCCAAAGAAAGAACAGGGACAAAAAATGGAGCAGAGACTGAAGGAAGGGCCATCCGGGATTGCCCCACCTGTGGATCCATGCTGTCTGCAGACACCAAACCTGACAATGTTGCTGTTGCCAAGAGGCACTTGAGGACAAGAACCTGGTGTGGCTGCTCCTTGGGAGGTTCAGCCAGCAAATGACAAATGCAGATGTTGCATAAGTTTATCCTTGGAGCCAACCATCAGACTGAGCTCTGGGACCCCTGTAAGGAGCTAGCAGAAGGACTGTAGGAGCTGAGGGGGATTGCAATCCTATACGAAGAACATCATCGGCTGGCTGAACCACCCAGTGCTCCCAGGGACTAGACCACCAACCAAGGAGTGTACAGGGAGGGATCCATGGCTCCAGATACATAGGTAGCAGAGGATGGCCTTGTCTGACATCAATGGAAGGGGAGGCACTTGGTCCTGAGAAGGTCTGATATCCCAGCTTAGGGGGATGCTGGGTCAGTGTGGTAGGAGAAGGTGGGTGGGGAGGCAGACTCATAGAGGCAAAGGGGAGAGAGGAGAGAGGAGTTATGGGATGTGGGGCTTGTGGAGGGGTAACCAGGAAGGAAGCTACATTTGAGATGTAAATAAATGAAATGATTAATTTTTTAAAAAATTGAATATAAAAAAATAAAAGTTTAAAGACTCGGACCACTTTTGAGTTCAAACTCTATTTTTTGCCCGTGGTCTTAATGTTTGTGCCACCATGCCTGGCGCTTGATGCCACGCTTCCCCTCTGTGATGGTGATAAGCCTGTATCCCTCTGCAACCAGAATCTCAAAATGAACCCCATTTTCTTTCATTTGCCTTGGTCATGATGTATTATCAGAGCAATAGAAAAGATCTAATCCAACCCTCTATTATAATATATTTTATAGAGATGTAGCACGGATGAATAAAATGTGTTCAAAATTCTTCAATTCTTCAAAACTGTATAAGACTTATAGTGTAATTATTTGGCTAATGAACAGCAATGTTAATTTTTTTAACAATTATGTAAGAATTATGTTCATTGCTGTTACAGAGGAATCGTTGAGATAGAGGTAGGGCACTGATATGACCTCTTTTCCACTACCGATTTTCTTCCTTGAGAAGTAAACTACTCATTCAGATAGAAAATATCCATGTCAAAAACAAGGAACATAGGCAAAGCAAATTAACAGATTTTGTCATGAATATTTAAAACATTCAGTATGATAACTTCCATTTGTGCTAATTTCTGCTATTTCTAAAATCATCTGTGGTACTGGCTTATGGAGGATTAATCTTAAAGAGCTTTCCTTTGTATATAGAATAATTAGATTGCAAATGATAAAAAATGAAGAATCATCCTGCTACATCCATCCAGATTAATAAGAGAAAATCTGATTTTCAATTCATAGTATCTCAATTTGATTTAAAATTCGGAGTACTATTTCTTGATCTCAAAAAATAAGCAAGCTATTCTGTCCCCAACTAGAGAAAGATATATCAAAAATTTCCTTCTTATTTTACTCTGACAATGAGCTGTATTAATCTAAGACTGAATTTCCAATGAGTAAACAATAAGGGAAAGAAATCATTGCTGCATAAAATATTCCATTGTTTTGGGCACTTTCTCTTGGGCTCTAATATATGATAGATCTCTAGTGCATAAGAATGATGCATAAGGTTGTAGCATGGTATTTTCATTCAGGAGCAGGGTACCAACTACCTTGTTAAATTTCCATGTCACCTAATCTAGCTCTCAGCTTCGTTAGCTTTCCGTTCACCAAGGCAGCAAAGGCAAAAGCAGCTACAAAGGGTCACATTCTCAGCAAGGTCTCTGAGGTAATGAAGTGTATAGACTATGCTAATAAAAGAGAAGCTATGTCAATCCTATCAGGCAGATGCTGGTATACACTTTAAGAATCACATTCCCAGCAGAGAGGAAAATGGCTTTTGAATGGGAAGAGTTAATGTGAGAAGCTAAGAATTTTAAAGATTGCCCACCATTGTTTGGGGATTACCATTCATTTAGTTTTGCTGATTCTAAGTCTGAATTTACTATTCAGAAGGTTGGCTTTTATGAAAGGAAGAACTAGAGTATAGCTCTGACCAGGAAAACAGGCTGACTACAGATCTTCAACTCTCCCTCAGTTATTCCAAATCTACTCCTGTCTCATTCCCAGCTATACAGCAGAACACCTGCTGCTGACCTCCTTCCTCCTCTCCCCCCATCTTCAGTGGATCACACAGATCGGTTCCTCCTAATCGTCCTCACTCCACTCACTGCTTTATCCCAGCCCCAAGTTCCAGCAGGCATGACCTGGAAACCCACAGACCACTTTGCTCAGGGAAGAAAGTAGACTAACTGCAGCTCTTTATTTCTTCCTTTATTCCTCCAAGTCCAAGCCCACAGTTTCATCCCGAGTTCTGCAGCAGACCTTCTGCTGTGATTCTCAGGGGTCCAAACATATCCTGGTGAAACAGTCTGCTTTTCTCCCTTCTGTTGATGCCCAATCTCTAGAAACACATTTAAGCTTGAACCCTGAATAGTCAAACCTATCAGGATCCTAGAACAATTTCCTACCAGGCAATACACAGCCACCACAATCTACCAATATCCAGAGAAGAAATGGAAAACAAAGAACAAAACACCCACACAACAAAGACAAGATGAGAATTATCAGCACCAAGGGACAGCTGGGGACAAGATCCTTCTGATTTCTGTCTGCAACACAGAGCACCAAGAATTACAATCTTCCTAATCCTAGATACCTAAATGTTAGCATAAAGACACAATCAACAACATTGGGAATAGTATTTCTCTACTAGATGCAATTAAAAATTGCAGGCCCTGATGTTCTAATGTGACTGAAGAACAAGAATAAGACTTTAAAATAACCTTTATGCATATGACAGTCTTCGTAAAAAGCAAATAAATGTATCCCTTTAAAAAGTCTAAGGAAACACAAATACTGGAAACAAATAAATAAAATAGTTTAAGACCTGAAAAGTGGAAGGAAATCAATAAAGAAAACCCAAACTGAGGGAAATGTAGAAACAAAAAAAAAATGTAGTAACTCAAATTGGAATTTCAGAGCAAGCAAAAATAGAGTACAAGAGATGGAAGATAGACTCCCAGGCACTTAAGATACAACAGAAGACATTAATATCTGGGATGATAAAATTGTTAAATCTTAAAAATCTTGGCACAAAGTATCCAGGAAATCTGGGATATTATAAAAAAACAATAAATCCAGCATAATAGAAATAGAGGAAAGAGAAGACCCAACACAGCTCAAAGGTCCAGAAAAAAATTTTCAAAAAAATCAGAACAAAGTTTCTCTAACCTAAAGGAGTAGATGCCTATAAAGAAGTACAAGAAGCATCTAAAACAGCAAATAGATTGGACCAGAAAAGAACGTCCCCTCACACAAAATAATCAAAACATTATACATACAGAACAAAGAAAGAGTATTGTAAGCTGCAAGTTAAAAGTTCCAAGCAACATATAAAGGCAGACTTATTAGATGTACAGCTGATTTCTCAGTGGAGACACCAAAAAACAGAAAGGCCTAGAGAGATGTAATGCAGACTAAGTGACCACTGATGCCAACCCAGACTACTATACCCAACAAACTGTCAACCACAATAGGTGGATTAATATCAGACAATCCATGATAACCCCAAATTTAAGCAAAAACAAACAAGCAAAGACTAACCACCAACAATAGAAAACCCTTCCTCTTTCTTTTAAATACCATTCAACTCAATGTCCCTCTTTTCTACTTTCTTATGCCACCTCCACATAAACTCATTTCTTGTTCTTTTTCTTGACTTTATAATTCTTTTGTCTTTTCTTTTTTTTAAATTTTTTTAATACTTTATTTTTGGCCCAATCTGTTTGGAGTTCTGTAAGCTTCTTGTATATTTATATTCATCTCTTTCTTTTAGGTTAGGGAAGTTTTCTTCTATACTTTTGTTGAAGGTATTTACTTGTCATTTAAGCTGGGAATCTTCACTCTCTTCTATACCTATTATCCTTAGGTTCTGTCTTCTCTTTGTGTCCTGGATTTCATGGATGTTTTGGGTTAGGAGCTTTTTGCTTTTTGCATTTTCTTTGACTGTTGTGTCAATGTTTTCTATGGTATTTTCCACACCTGAGATTCTCCCTTCTATCCCTTGTATTCTGTTGGTTATGCTTGCATCAATGACTCCTGATCTCTTTCCTAGGTTTTCTTACTCCAGGGTTGTCTCCCTTTGTGATTTCTTTATTGTTTCTATTTCTATTTTTAGTTCCTGGATGGTTTTGTTCATTTCCTTCATCCGTTTGATTGCGTTTTCCTGTAATTCTTTAATGAATTTTAGTGTTTCCTCTTTAAGGGCTTCTACTTGTTTACCTGTGTTCTCTTGTATTTCTTTGAGGGAGTTATTTATTTCCTTCTTAAAGTCTTCTATCTTCATCATGAGAAATGAATTTAAATCTGAGTCTTGCTTTTCTGGTGTGTTGGGGTATCCAGGGCTTGCTGTGGTGGGAGAGCTGGGTTCTGATGATGCCAAGTACCCTTGGTTTCTGTTCCTTATTTTCTTGCCCTTGCATTTCACCATCTGGTTAACTCTGATGTTAACCAGTCTTACTCTCTCTGACTATGGCTTGTCCCTCCTGCAAGCCTCTGTGTCAATACTCCTTGAACACCAGCTCTTTCTGAGAGGTATTTGGGTTTGGAGAGCTGTGGCACAGGGTCAGCTCTGGGGTGCAGACAGAAACTAGAAGGATCTTGTCCCCAGCTGTCCCTTGTTCCTGGGTCCTGAAGGCTCTGCAAGGGTCCCTCTTGATCCAGTGAATTTGAACAAAATTGGTGGTCTTGCCTGTCCTCGAAGGTGTGTCAGCACTCCTGGTATACCAGCTCTCTCCTGGCACTATTTGAATATGGAGCCCTGTGTCACAGGATCAGCTCCCCGGCAGCCAGAAGAAACCAGAAGACTAATCCTCAGTCACTGTGTACTGGGAGTCCAGGTGGGTCCCTCTGAGCAGACAGGCTTGTCCACACTCCTGGGAGTCTAGCTTTCTCCCTGTGCTATTTGGCTATGAATCCCTGGTGGCCCAGGCAGAAGTCTCACACCACAGATGGAAACCAGAACATTCCTGTCCCCTGCTTTTCCTCAGTCCCTGTGTCCTGAGGATTCTGGGCAGGTCCCACTGAGCAGTTTTGCTCATCTTAATCCCACTCACGGCTTTTGCACACTCCTGAGAGGGTAGCTTTCTCCTGGTGCTATTTGGCTATCTATAATTCTTTTTACAGAAAGCTCTTGAATAAAACGCGTGTCTAGATCTGTGCCACAGCACACAGTTTCTGATCTTAAGGGTTTCACAATGTGATCAAATATCCTGCAACAATATTTATAGAACATTTTACTGGAACATAAAAGAATACACCTTCTTTTCAGTACTGCAAGGAACTTTTTCCAAAATTGATCACATAATCAGAACAAAGCATGTCTCAACAGCTACACAAAAACTGAAATAACACACTGCTCTCTCTTCACATCTTTTCAACATAGTATTGAAGTCTTAGCTAGAGCAGTAAGACAATAGGAGATCAAGAGTATACAAATAGGAAAAGAAGTTAAAATATCTTTATGCAAATGTATGATAGTATAAATAAGTAACTTTATAAATTTCACCAGAAAATTCCTATGGCTGATAAACACTTTCAGCAAAGTAGCTGGATACAAAATTAATTCACAAAATCAGTAGCCCTCATATTAAAATGACAA
>JAPYYD010005735.1:0-11825 GCA_028551405.1 Uromys caudimaculatus | reverse complement strand
CTCCCACCTACCCGCCCACCCATTCCCATATTCCCACCTTGACATTCCCTTTTACTGGTGCCCCTAGCACCCTCAGGCCCAAAGTCCTCTCCTTTCTCCCTGGTGGCCATCGAGGTGATTCTTCTGCCTCATATGTAGTTCAAATCATGGGTCAATAGATGTGTATTCTTTGGTTAGTGGTCTGAACTAGAGGACGACCCGGGGGAGGGTCAGGCCCATTGACGCTTTAAGCATCTTTGTCCAGAATCAAAAAGCAGAAAATGTAAGGGCAGTTTTCAGTCAAGAGACCACAATTTAACAACTGATATAACTAAACTACATCATCCAAATGGGCACAGTTGTTCAATTCTCAGTGTGTGAGTTTAGTGAGTAAGTAGAATGTGGTTTGGGACCCTAGATGTACATTTGACAGGAAAACAGTATACAACGGAGGGTAAATAAATTGATACTGCTGGGAAGAGAGTAATTCAAATTATTTGGGACACATAATAGATTATAGGTAGACTTATTTTTAAAAGTGTAAAGAAGTCAGGTGCATATGATTAAAAGGAAAGAATAGAACAAAGCAAAGAAATGGGGAATAAAATAATTACAGGAAGGGGCAATTTTTTGTGTTTGCACATAGGAATTCTGATTGTTAAATTTTATTCAAGGGTAGGAAAGAGTTGATAAGGATCCAAAATATTTCTTGTAAACAAGATGCTGAGATGGTGTGGATGAAGGTGAATCCATTGTCTACAGCAGGTAGAACAAGTTATGGTGATAAACCCCTATAATCCCAGCACTTAAGTCCTAAGGCAGGGGAATTTCAAGTTTGAGGCCAACCTGGACCACATAGTGAGTTTACAGACAGCCTGAGTTAAATAGCAAGACCCTGTCTCAAATGGAAGGGAAGGGAAGAAAAGGAAAGGGAAGGGAGAGGGGACTGTCAAACTCTAAGGTAAATTGTTCCTGTGTTTTTATTGACAGAAAATAAGCATACACCTTTATTGGGTACAGTTTGATGGATCCATACATTGTACATCAGTCACCCAAGATATTTGAGTTGCCCACCATCTCAAACATTTACTGATTCTTTGTGAGGAAATCATTCAAAATCCTCCCTTCTGGCCACTTTATGATTCAGTGTTTACCACATTCACCTTTCTGCACAGTGGAGTATTAAAACATAACTCATTAAATGTAAAACTTAAAATTACAAAGCCAATATTAAAACATAGAGAAATGGTCTCCAACATTGGTCTGGACAAAGATCTTGGGGATAACAAGAATAAAAAGCACAGAAGTTGTAATGGCACAAAAATAGACACACTGAAAAGCTTCTGCATCACAGAAGATATAGCCAACAAGTGAGCATTCAGAATACTAATACTGGCAGGGTTTAATGAGAGCAGAATACTGTAGTCTGGGTGCCAGAGTCCTCAATAAATTCTGAGATTGACCAGCATATATCAGGAAGGTAAATTTTGAAGGTTATATAGCATGACAAGCTCCAAGTTCTCCCACTTAATAGTTGATCTTTGGGAAATTAATTATTAAGTATTTGAGTGTATATGAGAGTGAAGGTGGAGGTCAGTGCTGTTTGTATGGGGATGACCATGTGTGTAAGCCATTGATTATACAAGTAGGTGCACTTGTGTGTGTGTGTGTGTGTGTGTGTGTGTGTGTGTGTGTGTGTGTGTACATGAACATGTAAAGGACAGTGGTGGATGTCAAATTTCCCTAAATCATGTTCCACCTTATTTTTTGAGACAGGCTCTCTCCTTAAATTTGCAGTTCACCAATTTAGCTAGACTAGATCACCAATGAACTCCAGGGATCTGCCTGTATATGCTCTCCTGGAGTTACAGATGCAAGCCATTGCACCCAGATTTTTTTCCTTTTTTAAATTTATTTATTTATTCTTTACAATCCAATATCAGCTCTTCCTCTCCTCGTAGTACCCCCCTCACTCGAATCCTCCCCCCATTCCACCTTCCCCTTCTCTAGCCACCTCTGTGTGTCATATGCACACGAAAACACACACACACACACACACACACACACACACACACACACACACACGTGTGTGTGTGCATGCATATCAAGTCCCTTCTGGACTGGGAGCATCCTCTCCCACTGAGACCAAACAAAGCTGTCCATTTAGGGGAGCAGGATCCACAGGCAGGCAGGCAACAGGCTTGGGGATGCCCATTCCAGTTATTGAAGGGTGTCTATGAAGACCAACCTGCTCATCTGCTACATATATGGGGGGAGTCCAAGTCTAGCCCATGCTAGTTCTTTGGCTGGTGATTCAGTCTCTGATAGCCCCCAAGGGTCCAGGTTAGTTGGCTCTGTTGGTCTTTCTGTAGAGTTCTTGTCCTCTTCAGGTCCCTCAATTCTTCTCCCAACTCTTCCATAAGACTCCCCGAATTCCGTCTAATGTTTGGGTGTGAATCTCTGCATCATCTTTCCATTGGCTACTGAATAGAGCCTCTCAAAGGACAGTTATGCTAGGTTCCTTTCTGCAAGCATAACAGAGTATGGTTAATTAGTGTCAGGCATTGGTTCTTGCTCATGGGATGGATCTCAATTTGGGGCAGTCATTGGTTGGCCATTCCCTCAGTCTCTGTTCTATCTCTGTCCCTAAACATCTTGTAGGTAGGACACATTTTGGATCAAAGGTTTTTGGTGGGTTGCTGTCCTTGTCCCTCCACTGGGAGTCCTACCTGGCTACAAGGAGTGGCCACTTTAGGATCTATATCCCCTACTGCTAGGAGTCTCAGCTAGAGTCTCCTCCTTAGATCCTCTGGGGTCTCCCCCCATCCCAGGTCTCTGGCACATCCTAGAGATTACCCCCCACCACTGATCTCCCTTCTCTCTCCCCTGCTCTCCCTACATACGTTCTCCCCCCATCCTGCTTCCCTCCCCACCCCTTCTTCCACCTAATTCCCTTGCGCCCAGATTTTATGTGTCCTGAGGATCTAAACTTCATGTCTATTCAGCAGTCATTTAACTGACCAAGCTGTCTCTCTAGCTCCCCCTTTTTGTAACCTTGAAAATGTCATAGGACTTATATAAAAACAAAACAACAACAAAAAAAAAACACAATTTATTTAAAAGAATTTAATATTGTATTTGGCATTTCTGTGTCTCTGTTGTCTCTTCTATTTCTGCTTACATCCCAAATTTATTTCTCTTTGTAGTTTCTTGAGAGGGGTACCCAATACTTACCAATACACAAAAGTAACATTCTATTTCCCAGCCCCTTTCCCTGGAGTAATCAACTCACTAGACATACCTGCCTTGCAAACTGCAGCCAGCATCCTTGTTACCAATGTTTCACAATGGTATTGACTGAGCTTCCTTCTCTAGCCCCCAATCTCAGTTTCTCACTGACAAAGCCAATATTGTGTCTTTTAGATGTTACACCAGCATCTGCTTCTGAATACTAAATTCTTCTGTGGCCAGAGTATTTAATACTGCTGGGAGCAGCTAACATTCTGAGCGTAATTAGTGCTGGAAGAGTAGATTGCCCAGGAGAGATAAAGCAAGAAAGAAGAAAGGGGAAAACAAAGGCAACTCAGTAGCCTCTTCAGGGATCAAGATGTCAGGGGTGTAATTAGCTGTGCTTGAGTCTGTGACCAAAGGACAGAAAGAGGTGTTGAAACTGAGTGAAGCTCTAGTTGTTTGGTTTTCAGGCAACAAAGTTCCACATATCAGAATTCTCTCTCTCTCTCTCTCTCTCTCTCTCTCTCTCTCTCTCTCTCTCCCTCCCTCCCTCCCTCCCTTCCCTCCCTCCCTCCTTCTCAGGGTCCTTCCATTTTGACCTTTCAAACACAGGCTTGCTGCAGCATTTCTGAGCTTTATCCAAGCTATGACACTTAGGCCCTTCGGGGGAGAGCATCAGATTCACAAGAAGAGAGACAGAACCGATTCTTATCAGGTAAAACCTAGGAGTGAGTTTTGTCAGAAGCAGCTTTTCTGCTTGAAAGGAAACTGGAAACCTTTTCCAGAATATATGACTTTCAGAAAACTTTCTTAGTCCTACCATGACATATAAAACTAAGATGTGTTATCGCCACTGTTATATAACTGTTATCACACCACCACTTCCACCCATCCTCGTCATCTGTGTCATCATCACCAGCTTTCTCTTCCCTCACTCTGGTCCATAACCATTAGACTGCCTGTTGTTTGATGAAGGACATATCTAGTTACATGCAAGCACTCTGAGACCTAGCCTTTTCTTTGGGTACCTGAATGTGCTAACAATAAGGAATGGTTTTTGTCGAGTTTCTCCAGAAAACTGAAGCCATGGCATGTGCATAAAAAGAGAAAAAGATTTAGTAAGAGTTTTGACCCCCTCGGTCACAGAGACTTAATCTGAAAGGCTAGAGATTCAATACAACTGAGAGCATGACTCGCGTGAATTCCAAACACCTGGGAATCAGGGGTACCAATGATGGGGTTTTCAGACAACAAGTTGAAGACCCCAAAGCTTAGGACACTAGTATGAGCTACAGAGCCAAAGAATATAGAATCTGGAGTTGTAATGTCCCCAGACCAGGGAGAGAAGGTGGCCTATGAGAGCACTAATCCATCTATCTCTGCCTTTGCTCCATTTGTCTCCAGCTGATTACATGGTGCCCACTCACATGGAGGGCACCTCTTCCCCCATCAGTCCACTAACTCAAAGGTTACTCTCCCTCAGAAACCCCTTCACATACACACCAATCATTCTTTCCTCTCAAACGCCAAACCACTTGCATTTGCCTTCCAGCAGTAGCAATACAAGCCCAGTGCCTACCAACAAATGGAGAATAGTCCATACCTCACTGGCTATCTAAGTATTCTCAATCCAGTCAAAAAAATACCCAAAATAAGTTCTCCCAAGAATGATGGCCAATGATACTTTTTTATTTTAAGTTATATATGCTCAGGAAAGATTGGCAACTAATTCACCCATCCACCCCAGTGCTAACCTGACAAATTCTGCTGGGGCACGAAACAGTTCATTGTATTGAATTCAAAAGGCATTATATCATTATTAAATTAAATTCCCTCTATATCTCAGGTAAGAAAGGACGAAAGATGGAAGGAAGAAGAGAGGGAGACAAGGAAGTAAAGATATCTGAGTTTATAGTGATAACAGATTGCATTCAAATTCCTCAGCATCCCTGAATACATGGCTCATTTTGAATAGTAAGTATCACACACATCTGTATAATCTTCATTTCTTTTATGAAATTCTCAGCTGGAGACCCAGTTCTGCCTTGCTGGAGAAACAATCACCCCACCTGCACCAATTTCTCTGCCTGATTTGCTTCCTTTCACAGAGATTTTAGAGTTTATGGCTATGCTCTGTAAATAAAATATTATTGTGGCTATTTAAGCTTTCTTAGATGAAAAGACTCTCCAGCTGCTCTTTTTTTCTGGAATTAATTAGTGTTCCTAAAGATATTTAATCTCAGGAGCTCAGTCTACAAGATACACCACATTAGTCCTTATGGAGCTGTTACATTTCCTGTGTTAGGTCAACGTTGGACTGCTCAGAGCTGTTGCAAAAATTTTAAAGATAAAATCAATTACTACATTTTTGTAAGCCTATAAGAATCACACAACCCCATTCAGCAAAAAGGAAACCATGCCAGGTAATGAAACCTAGCAACTACCCAGGGCTAGGGAACTCATAGATCTTGGAGGAGAACCTACAACCACTAGTTGACTAAACCAGCATAATCACTAACAACAATTTAAGCATTTGTTCTTATACCCACAGATAAATGTAGCCTTCACCTCTCATCAAAGAAACTTCTCTTTGCAACAGATGGAGACCACAACCAATCAAAATTCAGAGTTGTGGAGATCACACCCAATGAATACATTTACAAAACACTCCTGCACCTAAGGCTCAGGAAACGTTGTGGAACTGAGAGTGGAAAGATTGTAAGAGCCACAGGATCAGGAATTTTGCTGTCAGAGTGTCTCCTAGTAACATCAGACCCATAAAGTCTGATTGCCTGAACATAACCTGAACAAAGGACACCAACCCACATGTCAAAGTGGGCGGGGAAAGCCCATGAGGCCTCAACCTATACAAAGAACTACAGGAAACTGAAAAATGATAAGAGAGACAGAGACAGAGACAGAGAGACAGACAGAGAGACAGACAGAGATACAGACACTCCACCAGTGAACAGCACACCAATTGGTTATCCAATACCAAATGGTCAGTCCTGAGAACGTACAAGTAACTTTATACAGACTGAGAAGGTTATATTTAGTACTGTATGTGTACACACACACACACACACACACACACACACACAAACACACACATGCACACACATATACATATGTGCATGAAATAACAATGGAAATAGAGATCATGAATTTGAAAGAGAGCAAGGAGGGATATGTAAGAGGATTTAAAGGGAGAAATGATGTAATTATAATATAATCTCAAAAGTTTAAAAAATATTTTAAAAGAATCAAACAAAAATATATTTGCCTATGACTGAATTAAGACATAATACACAGACCACCAAGATGGTGATGTCAGATCAATGTATCATCATACTTTTTTAATCCTATACACAATAAAGTAGGAAATATTTGTTCAATGCATCTTGTGGACTGGGGGTGACTCTAAATGCATTATATGTAGTATCTCATTTGCCCTCAGAATAACTCTCGGAAGCAGGTGTTGCTCTAGGGTGATATAATGGAAGCCAGAAAACTTGCAGAGCTGTCCTCTACCATACAAGTAGTGGGCGGCAAAATCAAGTTCAGGAAAAGTAGCACCATTTAGCTGCCAATTAGTTGTAGTCAAATATACTCAGGCTGCAAACTGGTGTGGGGAGGTGTGGAGTCAGGTGATGCAACCATTTTGGAAAAATTTATCAGTCTTTATCAAAAGCCTAGTGATTTTCAGAAACTGAACATGCATGGAAATGTGTGTTCAGCAACATCATTTGAGGCACTGGAAATAGAAGCAAAAACCAAAATTATCTATTTCACAACATTGGAGAATCAGTAAAGAAATAATAATTGTATAATAGCAATGTAGTTATTATAAAGTCCATCAAAATTATGATTTAATTGTATATAAACATAAAGGACTAACCTAGTTTAGTAAAAATGTGTGTATAAAGAAGTATCTAAAATACAATATATTTACAACATGTACACATACATTGATAGCTTTTGAAACTCAGAGCTATACAAACTAAAATAATTTTATATATGTGCTAAGGGGACTGAGGGATGAGGGTGTGGGTGGGCGAAGATGGACATGTCTGGATATGTGCACTTATGTAAGTGCAGGTTCCCCCAAGAGGCCACAGGGGAATGTCACCTCCTCTGGAGCCTCAGTTACCGGCAGTTCTGAGCTGCTTGATGTGGGTGCTGGGAATTGAACTCAGGTCCTCTACAAAAGCAGGATTCTGTCTTCACCACTCGGCCACCTCTCTTTATTTTTTTTAATTGAAAGTATTTTTTCATACAATATGTTCTAATTATCTAATTATCCCCAACTCCTCCCAGATCATCCCCACCCCAACTCCTCCCAGATCATCCCCACCTCTCCACTCATCCAAATCACCTTGTTTTCTCTCATGAGAAAACAAATAGGCATCCACAAGAGAGAGAGAAAAGGAAAGGAAAAGGAATAATAAAATAAGGTTTTAAAAATCATGAATAGGACCAAACAAAGAAGAGAGAAACAGCCAAAGGGGGGAAAAAGCACAAGAAATGCATATCAGTGCAGAGACACATACACTCACACACATATGAAAACACAAAATCAGATGGAAACAATAATATATAAGCAAAAGACCTGTAGGGTAAGAAAAAATGTCCAGACAAAGCATTATGAGACAAGAAAAACTCCAAAAATAGCACTGAGTTTATTTTGTGTTGGCCATCTACCTCTGGGCATGGGACATGGCGTTAAGAGTAGTTTGTATACCCAGTGAGACACCATTGGAGAAAATGAATTTTTCATTTGTGAGCAGTTGTCAATAGTTTCTGAGTAGGGATGGGGGCTTGTATCCAACTGTCCTCTCAACACTTGGACCCTATCAATCCCAGGCCTGTGCAGGACCTGTGCATGCTGCCACAGTTCCTGTGAGCTCATGTGTGCACTGGCCCTGCTGTGCTTAGAAGGCCTTCTCTCCTTGATGTCCTTCATCCCCTCCATCTCTTGATGAGAACTGATGGAAGCATCCCATTTAGAGCTGAGTGTCCCCAGGTCTCTCACTCTGCACAAGGATCAGCTGTGGGTCTCTGTGTTTATTTCCATCAACTTCAGAAGGAAGCTTCTCTGGTGATGGCTGAGCAAGACACTGATCTATGAGTATAGCAGAATGTCATTGTGAGTTGTTGTGTGGCTGCATTCCTTTAGCAGAACAGTAGAATTTGATTTTTCCCTATGTCCCTGGCCTCCCCCATCTCAGGTTCGTGGTCATCCAAACATTGTCAAAGATAGGTTCCTTCTCATGGGGAAAGTCTTAAATCCAATCAAATATTGGTTGGTTATTCTCACGAGATTTGTACCACTATTGTACCAACATGTCTTGCTCACAATTCACCATTGTATCCTGAAGGGATTGTAGCTAGGATGGAGTTTAGCTTTCTCCTCTGGTAGCATGCAGAGTTCTTTCCAGTATCATAAACAGTAGTTAGTTGAGCTGAAGGTGGTAGATAAACACCAGCTTAACTTCTCATGCTCAATGAGCTATGTAGGTGTTGTCTTTGATAATATGGTCTTACCATCAGTTTGTGGAGAGCAACATGTAGTCTTGAAAACAGCTATTTTTAAAAGGCCTGATTTAGCCAGTGCTGTAATACCAGCACTCAGGAGTCTGAGGAAAGAGGATTTCTGCAAATTTGAAGCCAACTTCACCTACACAGCAAGTTCCCAATATATAGGGCTATGTGTTTGAGATCCTGTTACAAAGGAAATAATAATAATAGAAATAAATACTATAAAATATTAATAAACTATATGGAAAATAGAGTTCAAAAATTAGAAATTTGGTTATTTTAGTCACATTTTATTCTAATAAAATGTACATCTGTCTGCCTTCTAAAGAAGATATCAACAATCTTCTTTAGAGTTAGAATTTGTATAGACTTTGAGTCTAATTAATTTAGTGTATGATTTTTATTTGCAGTTTTTTACAATAAAGTTTATAAAATTTAAAAACTAGAACTAGCATAGCAAAAATAAAAGTATGGAAAATACAAAGAAGATCTGATTCTAAGAGAAATGCCACCAAGAAAAAAGCCACATAGTTTCTGATTTTATCCAGACTAGACAGAACAATCAATTCTTTCTAACCATTTGATTAAATGATTAAAGAGCTAAAGATGTCCAGATACTAAAAGCTTCGCCCACAAAAGATTAATGTGCCTCCTTACCAGAAGGAGACCACTTCCAAAATAATAAATGAAACCAGAAGAAGCCACACAGCCCAGTGCTGTTGCCGCATAAGCAAAGAAGAAGTGGACTTCAAGAAAAGCCTTTGCATTGTGTGATTTCGAAACAGAAACTACAGTTTCTTCTATCAAAAAAAAAAAAAGTAGGGCTGTGTCCCCATCCTCAGGTATGCTCGACACAAAGAGCAGTGTACCTCTGGAGCCAACTGGTAACCTGACTGTGAGGCATGAGAAACAGAGCTGAGAAAAATATGGTACTAACAGGAACAGAAACAACAGCAGAGTGGCGGTTGTCCTCTTAGCGGCTACAAAGAGATGTGCTTTATACCCGCCAGGCTAAATATCACAATAAAAGTCACTGTGGGAAAGGTAACCTATTTCTCTAAATGTTCACCTGTGTCCCTGCCTCATTAGGTAGTTTCAGCTAGGAATTCTACTATATTGACAAGTAATCACAGAGTCAGTAGAGAGAGGGTTAGTTCTACCCTCTGGCAGGCAGTCACAGATAAAGGCTGAGGCTACCAAGTCCCGCCAGTCTCTTCTACATGTATATCATTAAAATTACTCCACGGAATTTGTCTCTTGGGTGCCCCTAGTAAATGCACACAGGAGGGGAGTTTCATGTATACCACAGCACTCGTGTGGAGGCCAAAGAGCAACTTGTCTTTCTTGGTGTATGGCTTTCTTCCTCAAGGTCAAAGAGTGCCCACTGCAAGTTCTATCTGGTATTAAAAGGCTAAATAACTACAATGCTCCTAGGTTCAGAAACCTGTCTTTGGTTGGGTTTGGGTTAGGGTTTTGCTTTTATTTTTTGAGGAAGAGTTTTCACTATGTAACTTAGACTGACCTCAAACTTGGTGTCCTCCTAACTCAAACTCCAGTTTGATATTACAGGTACATCCTCGTGCCTCAGTCTACCTTTTAAAGCCACATCTTCCATTCTTCCAAAGCAAAATTAGGCAAAATTTTAATGTTAATATTATAAATTATATTCATTTTTCATCCACAGACATGGAATATATTGTCATTCTATTCTAGCAATGACTACTTGCCAGGAAGAGCAGAGCTGGATTGAAACCCAGATGATCTGAGGTTTAGACTCACATGTTCATAGTCCCTCCCTTGGATGGACTGTGACAACAGGCCAGGATTTTAGGAAAACCTCTGTTGCTCTCCAAAAAACCTGAGACTGTTTCCAACAGGGCTGGAAGAGAAGAAGCAATAACACACATTCAAGTCAGTCTCTTAGGTTACAAAACTACCCACTAAAAATGTACTATTCATGAAAAGACATATTATATATTTTATAAAGGACGAGAAGAGAGGTGTTCAAAGTTCCCTACCTAAACAAAATGAACAACATTCAAGAAAATGGAAATATCAACACTTAAATTTAATGATTACATATTTTATTCATGTATGAAGTTACCACACTGTTTCCCATTTAGATGTATGATTGTTATATGTCCATTCAAAATGTTATTTCATAAAATAAAAACTTTCTCTACAGTGCTGTTCTCCAGGTCCAGGAATTCTAAGGCACAAGGATTGAAAAGCTTTAAAGAATAATATTAATTGCTAAATGCCTTTGTCATAACTATTAGATCTCCCAATAGACTAAACACAAATGAACAAATCTTTGTGGTCATCTTAGTTCAAACACAGCACTCATCTCACAATTTCAGGAAAGGCCTCTTGGTCCCCCCAGCAAAGCATGAATTACTGACTGCTAAACTGTTCTTTTCATAATTAAGCATATGTATTCATAACATTACAGAGGAAAGAGTAAACAAAAACACAAATAGAGTGACTGGACACTTGAAAGCTGCTTAGATCATGAGGGTCCTAATCTCGTCCCTGAATAGTCTACTAGGTGTCTACTTGGAGCAAGTGGCTCATGGGGTACAATTTGGAATGATATATCTTATCCCAAGAAAGATAGTCAGTCTGTTTGTCTGTCTGTCTGTCTGTCTAGCCTCTATCATAGTGCTCATCTAATTCTCACAAAAATTATACAACTTCTAGTATCGTCATCATTTCCACCTATTGGGGAATGAAGCTGAGCCACCAAGAGTGTGAGGCTTGCGGAGACCTCAGCTTGGGCCACAGGGCCCCACAGCTGATCAGCGCCGGGACAAAGATCCCTCGCCGGAGATCGCAGGACCCAGCGGAGGGCCAGGGACGCGCCCCACAGCTCACCAGAGACTGACCGCCAGCAGCTTCCTGCGACGGCCAGAAACCTCAGCTTGGGCCACAGGGCCCCACACCTGATCAGCGCCGGGACAAAGATCCCTCGCCGGAGATTGCAAGACCCAGCGGAGGGCCAAAGACACGCCCCACAGCTCACCAGACCACAGAGACTGACCGCCAGCAGCTTCCGGCGACGGCCGGAGACCTCAGCT
>JAPYYD010005734.1:0-11825 GCA_028551405.1 Uromys caudimaculatus | reverse complement strand
ATGCTCCAACATGTAATAAAGACACATGCTCCACTATGTTCATAGCCACCATATTTATAATAGCCAGAAGCTGGAAACAACCCAGATGTCCCTCATCAGAGGAATGGATACAGAAAATGTGGTACATCTACACAATGGAGTACTACTCAGCTATTAAAAACAATGACTTAATGAAATTTGCAGGCAAATGGATGGAACTATGATAGTTTTCTTACCCCTACTAAGTGGAACTGAAGAATCCTCATTTGGCCTTTCTGCTTGCTAAAGTTCTTAAATTCTGTGGGTTGTAGCCTAGGTATTCTGTAATTTTTGGCTAATATCCACTTATTAGTGAATACATACAATCTATGTTTTGGGGTCTGGTTTACCTCATTCAGAATATTTCTAGTTCCATCTATTTACCTCCAAAACTGATGACCCCCTTGGTCTTAATAGCTGAGTAGTATTCCATTGGGTAAATGTACTATATTTTCTGAACCCATTCTTCCATTGTGGGACATCTGGGTTGTTTACAACTTCTGGCTATTACAAATAAGGCTGCTATCAGCATGTGTCCCTCTGGCATGATGGGGCATTTTGTGGGTATATGTCCAAAAGTGATATAGCTGGGTCTTCAGGTAGGTAGGTCTATTTCTGAACTGTACAGGGGGAGGGGAAGGAGAGAAGCCCATTGGACCAGCAGAATGGATGGACACATGAAGCCTCAGAAGGTGGAAGGTGGGGAGAACTTCTAGAAAGTACCAGAGACCTGGGAGGTGAGAGACTCTCATGAGTCAGTGGGAGTGACCTTAGAGGAAATGTCCAACAGTGGGGAGAGGGAAATAGAAAAGTTCACCTCCAGTAGATAGACAGGGCCAAAAAAGGAGGGATCGTGTTACTAACCCACAGTCAAAATTTCTGACCCAGAAGTGTTCCTGTCTAAAAGAACTGCAGGGACAAAAATGGAGAAGAGACAGAGGGGAAGGTGGCCTAGGGACCAGCCAAACTGGGGGTCTACCTCATGAGGAGACATCAAGGCCTGACACTATTACTGATGCTATGATGTGCTTATAGACAGGAGCTTAGCATGACTGTCCTCTGAGAGGCTCAACCAGCAACTGACTGAGACAGAGGCAGATGCTTACACCCAACCACTGGACTGAAATTGGGGACCCCTATGGTTGAAGTATGAGAAGGATGGAAGAAGCAGAAGAGGAGGGCAACCCCATAGGAAGACCAGCAGTCTCAATTAACCTGGACCCATGGGAGCTCCAAAACACTGAGCCACCAACCAGACAGCATACGGAAACTGGTTTGAGGCCCCTGGCACATATATAACAGAGGACTGCCTGGTCTGGCCTCAGTGGGAGAAGATATGTCTAATTCTTGAGAGACTTTAGGCCCCAGGGAGGGGAGGCCTGGTGAGGGGGAAGCATTCTCTCAGAGACCGGGGTAGGAGGTATGAGATGAGGAACTGTGGTAGGGGGACTGGGAGGAGGGGCAACAGGTGGATTGTAAATTTAAAAAGCATACAAATAAATGACTTGAACTTATTTTCATTAAGATGACACTTACTTGGGTGACTGACATGAAGAGAGGAGGAACAGAAATGCCTCTTTTGTGGCCATGTTTAATCAAGTCTTCAATGCAGTCACGAGGGAAGCCTATGGGAGAATGAAGCCCTTTTCTCTCTCTAAGGAAGGAGAATTCTATATTACTCAAATCTATTTTCAGCACTCCTTGATGAAGTCTTTTGCTAAACCAGTTCTTTTTGTTTCAAAAATACATTAATTATTTTTAATTATATATAGGTGTGTGCACCACAGAGGCCAGAGGCCTCAGATCGCCTTGATCTGGAATTGTAGATGATTGGGAGCCATTTGAACTGAGTGTTTGAAGCCAAACTTGGGTCCTCCAGAAGAATAGCAAGTGCTCTCATATGCTGAGTCCTCTCTCCATCCACATAACTTCTTTGTGAATTGTTAACTCAAAGACAGGATAAAAATGAAAAGTGTTGAAGCAAATGTAAGGGCAGCTGTGGAAAGTGAGAAAAGAAGACAGAAGATGGAGAAAGTACATAAGAGTACAAAATAATGATCTTTCATTAATCAACTGCAAATTGTTGGGGAGATACAAATCCAGTTGCTATCTGATCTAATTCTATTTTTAGCTATTAGAATTTTTCTTAAATATCTTCCTAATCTGAAAAGAGGCCATGGGAAGTTATGACTATGGTTTTCTATAGTAACATTTACATTACCTTTGGCAGAAGTTGGCTGGTCGTTGCATCATAGGTTATGTGCACTGTGTTGGAATTTGTTTTGTGTAGTAGGTCAGCCGTATAAACATCCCAATGGTTCCAGTGATTTAAAATATGAGATGCTGCCTTGCTGACAGGTATGAATATTACCTGAGGTGACATTCTTCAGTTTGTAAGTCAGACTCATAACTACCTTGAAGAACAAGACGGGATCCATTGATGACAGGTACAGGTTTGTAAAAGTCAAACCACATAAGCTAATTTTACATCCATAAATAAATAAATGTGTTCTGTATTATTGACAGCCAAACCCAAGTTTGGAAAGACAGGAGAGGCGTGTATTCAACTCTGAAATGGAAGCACTTAGAAGTTATAATGTAAAAGGTCAGAATGATCACATCATTTTTTTTATTATCTACTTTTGTTTTATTTTACAGGGACCCAGATGGGGCTAAATGACATTGAATATTCCATCTTTAAAACCTGTTCCCAATCTGTTTAGTGCTAATCCCATTATAAAGTTTGTTATCTTGCTTATCACTCTGTCCTCTACAGCATCCAATCTATTCTATAGGCTTACCATAGTGCTTTAAGATAGCAACAGGAGAAATAGTAGTAAAACAGGGAGAAACAGGCCTCCCTTCTTGAGGGCTAATCTGCAAATAAATATCTCTGTCCTTGAGCAAAGGAAATTGGAGGAGTTAGAGATAAGATATCATCCATGGGAGCTGTAATACACACTGTGCTTCTACTAGTCATTGTCAAGTGTTTTAATCAGTATAACAGAAAACATTCCAAGCAACTATTCATGATGGGGAGCAGAGATAAAAAAACAGCAAAATCACCAAACATCTTTTGTTGTTCAATAAGTAGACTACAGGAGACCTGTTTGTTTGTTTGTTTGTTTGTTTGAGGGCGAGGGAGTATCCCAAAATTCCTGTTCACTTGTGGAAAAAACAATCATGCTTTTGTGATATATGCTCCCTGTATTTAGAGTGACGTGGATTTGAACCCTGTTCCCCGGGCAGCTATGAAACCCAACACTGAGCAATCCAGGGAGCAAATGTAAATGAGTGATGATGAGCAGTGGTCTCATCGGAGCCCTTTGGCTGTACTGTAGGAATCTGTTACTAGGCAGGAGGTCCTCTTTGGAGACAAGTTTAACTATGTTGCTCAGGTTGGTCTCAAATTCATGTCCTCCTGTCTTGCTAGCTGAGGGCTGGGATTGCCTGCATGTGTTACCACACTTGGGTAATTCTAGGATTTTTGTTGGAGCCAAGGAAAGATTTCACTTTCCCATCTGCACCATGAAAGTTTCTTTTGGGATGCTGAATGAGTTGAAAACCATAAACACTCATCTTTCCTCCATGTGGGTGGAATTGAGAATTTAACCAAGATAGAGCCCTCCAAAAGCAAGAGGGTCCTGGTGATAATGCTTCATGTTATGTCCTCACCCATTAGTGAGAACACTTCTAACCTTCAATGAATCATTTCACTTTGGTAGTAGTCATGAAATTAATAGCTTTTGTTTAATTATCTTTGGTTCATTTTTTTATTATTAATACAGAATGTCTTTCTGGTTAGTTAATATTAGTATCTAAATTTTGTCTGGTTCACATTAGCACCAAGTCAAACTGCAGAGCATATGCTTATGATAAGAAAAACAAATACTTGAATGCCTGAGAAAGAAATTATGTCTAGTGAATTATTTCTTTGGGTATTTTTTCCATAATTACTTTCCACCTTTTCTTATCCCGTTTTAAGTTGTTGAAGGTTCATATAAGTATTTTAATAATGGCTGCTAAATTATAAATGGAAAACAATTTAAATGTAAAGCATATTATCCAAGTATTATATGATAATATAGCAAATATTCTGTTACTAAAATGTACTTGTCATGGTTTGAATATCCTTGGCCCATGGAGTGGCACTATTTGGAGGTGTGGCCTTGTTGGAATAGATGTGTCACTGTGGGTGTTGGCTTTAGTACCCTAGTCCTAGCTCCCTGGAAGTCAGTCTTCCAATAGTAGCCTTCAGATGAAGATGTAGAACTCTCAGCTCTGTCTGCAACATGCCTGCCTAGATGCTGCCATGCTCACACTTTGATGATACTGGACTGAACCTCTGAACCTGTAAGCCAGCCTCAATTAAATGTTGTCATTTATAAGACTTGCCTTGGTCATGGTGTCTGTTCACAGCAGTAAAACCCTAACTAAAGCAGTATTTAAAGTCGTTAAAAGTATTTGTTTTTCCTCAATATGGTAATGGAAATTTACATGGAGAGTAGACCATCAGAATGTTCGAGTTCTGAGTATTAAATGCCTGCCAGAGGCTCATGTGTTAAATGGTTGGTTCCCAGTTAGTGTTGTTATTTTGGAAGGGTATAAAACTTTTAGTAATAGGGTCCTTTTTGTAGAAAGTAGTTCATAGTGAGTGTGCTTCGGTTGGAGGATTTATCATCCAGTCTTCTTTCATCTCTCTGTTCCATGGTCAGTATAAAGTGGGCACCTCCACTGCTCCAACATGTGGTCCTGCCATGGTGATTTTGCCTAGTGTTAGTCTTAAAATGGTGCAGCCAGCTGTCCAAGGACTGAAACCTGTGAAAGCATGAAACAAATAAACCCTTTTTTCCCTTTCTCCAAGTTGTTTTGCTGCTGCATTTGCCACAGTGATAGGAAGATAATTTGGATTTTCAGGAAAAACTGCTTCCTGACCAACATTTTCAACTATAAAATAAAGCACCTGAGTTAGATCACTTTGAACGATACCGGGCTCCTTACAATACTATTTGGTGTGCATTAATTTTGTTTCAATTATCATAGCTTCCTAAGAAATACAAACTTAGCTTTGTATTTTTTTAAATGTCTGTAATTCCCATAGAATTAAAAGTATGTCCTTAATTTCCCAAAGTACCTATTCCATTAAGCATATATGACCAAGTCAGGAAGTCAAGGGAAATAAAGGATTTTAATTTACATAATCACAACTTTGTCTCTGAAGCAGAACATAAAGAAGATAGTGTGGATGCATAATGCATTCTGGAATTCCATGACTCATGCTGACACAGCATAATATTTAGAAGAAAAAGAGGTTATTATGCAATGTGTTGATGGCAAGATAAATATATTTTCAAGCACTTTAAGTACTTAATTACAAGCTAAACACTGACACCTTTGTGCGTGGAGGTGTACTCTGGGACCACTGTGAACTCACATTATGATTGAATAAGCTAGAGAGTGTGAGAAGTGGATTACCACATGTCTTAAGAACTAATTTTCTGTACTGGATTAGCAAAAATTCTCTCTGGTTATTAATTTGTATCCTCTTTATAAATCTTTTGTTTGTCTTCTGTCTTACATTTGCTTGAGAAATCCTCATGCATCTTTGAACCAAAAGAAAAATAAAGGGATTATAAAGCTTCTTTTGTTATTTAAGTCAATAAAAATTATAGATAAAGAAAACTCCATTAAAATGGTTTCAGTGTCCCTTTGTTCTTATGCAAAATCAATGAGCATTAAAATTCACATATACATTTGGTGCAAAGATTTAGATAAAAATAGCAACAAATTTTCCTTTAATAATATTCTAAGCATGATGAAGTAAACATTGCTTATTTAATGTTTATTTCACAAAGGAAATGAAGCTGCTTGTGGTAACAAGTATGCTGAAAATGTAAAAAATGGGCATGTGAGGCATTAAAAGAAAAGCAAGTGTGAAGTCAGATTTACACAACAGCTATATTTGCGGATCAGAGGTCATACTAATTAAAAGAAATAGGTTACAGTTAGCTCCATTAGATATAAGTGAAAGTCCCCGGCAAGGCACAAAGGTACACATCTCAAATCCTAGCATTCAGGAAACCAGTTTAGGCTATATAGTAAGTGTCAGGTCAACTAGCCTCACATGGCAAAATCATGATCCAGTTGAAGAATCAGAATGTTATCAAGATAATCATGAACACAATGTTAATGAGAAAATAGGTGTTTACAGAACAGATAATATAAAAGAATTCTTATTAAAAATAAAGAATGTAAGATGCTCTGATATACAGCAAGCATACCCCTTGTAGGACTTACAATAAATAAAACAATGCACAGACCTGGCCTTTAACAATAGCATTCCTTGCAATGGATTATTGACATTTATCAGGAATCCCACAAGATTGATTGCTGGCACTGGGATGGCTTGGTGGTGAAGAGTGAGTTCTCATAGAGAAACCACGCTTGTTTAGCAAAACGCCTCTCCATCCTTGGTTCACAAGCACCTGTCACTCCAGCTCCAGACATATCCCAAGGCTCTGGCCTCTATGGCTGTATGGATGCTCTCTCTCTCTCTCTCTCTCTCTCTCTCTCTCTCTCGTCTCTCTGTCCCTTAAAATAACAAAAATAACCACCCTTTTGTTTTATTTCAAAAGAAAAATTCTATTTGAACCAAAATTAGACAGTAAATTTATACTTATATGTTCAACAAACCATGTTTATAAATGATTAAGCATTAAATTATTGTTACAGAGATTCTTTTGAAGAATTATCAGTATTTAACATGATGGACAATAAACCATGTAACATTCTACTTTCTTTATGATGGTGGTTACACATTCATTTATAGTGCTGAATGCACTGATCCTTTGAATGGTACTGGGTTGTAAAAGTAAAAAGCCATGGGTAAAAAGCCCTTTGGAGACCTGATACCCTTTGGATAGGCTTCATTCAGAAATATCTGAATGAAGATGCAGTTTGAATAAACATTTTATATTCTTTATCTGTCAGTAATCATTGCTTAGAAACAGGTAGAGGGGGGTAGTCTATAAAACAATCCGAAGGAAATTTCCTTCCATAGAGCTTTGCTCTTCTGAGCTGCATTAGAAGTTTAATTGATAGTCAATTAAATTAAACTCAAATAAATGTTCAATTCATCCCCAATCTCTTTGATATAGATAAAAATGGAGGCATTATATTAAAAAATATGGGTTAATCCAACAATATAGTAAAGTAAATATAGTATTTCTTGTAAACTTCATATATGTAAAAAGCAGAGGGTGTCACAAGTGATATAATGTTTTTGCTCATTTTTGGGCTCTTCTCATTGAAAATGGAAGAGCTCATGGAAATTTGGCAATAAGATCTGACTCTGCAATAGCCATCTTTCTCTGGGTTTTGGGACTGAGCACTTTTGAATGATCATTTGCTAATGCATATATTTTCTATGGTTTCTATATTTTTGTTTTTATAATGAACATGCATGCATTAATTCAGTAGTTAGAAAAACCAATGGCATCCGTTCATCACTGGTGTTTACTATTTCGAGATAAACATGGATATATTGATGATATAACATGAAGTCCTTGGGAAAAATAAATAAGAAATTTGAATTACATAGATCTCATTAGATTTTTGAATATATGATAATATAAAGGTGATTTGTTTTGCTGGGCTCCTCTACGTTCAGGACTCTTTAGTCACTCAGCCACATTTACTAGCACACTTAGCATCTAATTGTAAAAGATAGACAAATACTTTACATAAAATAAAATGATTCAAAGAAGGAAAAAAAAAGACATCTGTGATATAAAAAGAATCTACTCTGCATTATATAGTCCCTGCTTTCTGCTGGAAAATCTTTTTACTGTCTAATGCAATTTCAAAGACTTTCCTCCATTCACTTATTATTAGATCTTATTGCTCACTGTGCTTAATCTGTGATACTATAATCTTGTGGAAATTACCATATACCTTAGGCTGGGTGTGGGGCAGTGATCTGTGCCACGCAATCTGGCACCCGGTTGAGCACAGGCGTAAACTCTGGGCAACCCAGCGTAACAATCCACAAGGGACCAGAAAATGTTATGCCAATGCTCCCGGGAGGCTTTTGGATCCAGTCACAGTCACGTACCACCCCACCTCAGGTAGAGGCGAGGGCACACAGCCCCAAGCCATCCCCATGTTAATGAAAGACCTAGAGGCTTAGCCACGCCCCTTCCTAGTTACTAAATCTGCCTTGCATCTCCCAGAGATCATGGGGTACAGTTCCATCCACACCACTCCACATGATGATAATAAATGTCTTAGAAGTATGGACTGTCTATTCATCTTGACCCTTCATGGGAAGCGAAGGATCCAGCCTTCGATTAAGGAGCCGCATCTAATCTCACACCTAAGCAGCTAGCCTGTGCCACAAGGTGTGAGAACCAGGTCCCCCGGCTGGGACGCCAGCTACGCTCTGCGGCCCTGTCTGTTCCCAGGTCCTGCAGCATCCAGCTGAGTCTGCAATGTCCAACCATGGGAACTCCAGAGCTGGCTGCAGAGTTCCCTTGGATGGCTCCCTCTTCTACCCATGGGCTGAATCTCCCCAGAGGCTTCTCACACAGCCTGGCCAGCCTGTCGAACTGTAGAAGAGCTCGCAACCACTTCCCATGTCTCCTGTCCCACCCAGAGCCGCAGCACCTGGGATGGGCATGTAAGGCTTCTTTCCACCGAGCCAGGTTTGTTCCCATAGCTGGGCATTACCAACATATAGGTAAGAGGTTGAGAGTTACATGAGTCATGCCTAGATGGTATGGGGCAAAGGAAAATTACTAGCCATCTAGTGTATATAGAAACATTTGAATTAGGAAATGCAAAATCTCAAATGCCCAGCAGGAACCAATTCAGCAAGACCATTTTAGACTTGAATTATATTACTCTGCACTCTGTCTCTTTTACTTGTTTATGGAATGTCTTTGCTGTTTTATTATTTCCTCTAAGACTCGGGATACTTGTACAAAGTTTTTCTACATTGGATTCCTTCTAGCTAACACTTAAGCATGGTCCTAGTTTTTTGATACCTTGATATTTTCTACCTTTCAAGAAGCACTGTGTTTTCTGCAGGGTAACGAGTTTTCAGTAAGTTGGCACACATTGGTTTCTTAGTGTTCAAGTTATAGCTGTGTGGGGAATTGTAATAAAACTAGGAGATTCACTTCTTTTTTTAAAATCTCATTATACAGTGTGTATAGTGGAGCAAAACAAAGGACAGAATGTCATCTAGTCAATAGAACAATGGAAAAAGCCTTATACCAGACCCAAGAGAGTAGATTTTCTACTGTTTAATTAACTAGAGATAAAGCATGGCACAAGCCAATCAACATCTTCGTCTGAAAAAGAAAAAGAAAAAGCTTACTTCTATAATTCCATTTACATTTAAAAGTTCTGTTTGAAATTGTGATTTCAATATAACAATCTTAAATATAGAAAGATTTACTTTTTAAATATTATCATTTATATTTAAGTCATGTGATGCTAAAATATAAATAATATATATTCTCATAGAAAACTTTTTCAATAAATTAGTATATAAAGACCAAGTTTAGAACAAGGTTTGATTACTCTATACAGCATCTAAACCTAGTGGCAATACCTGTACAGTAAGTTATAAGAGAAAAATAATCCCTTGAAGAACAATCTCTAAATAGACACACAGTAGCTACATCAAGAAAGAGCAAGATAGAGTTTTAGTATTCATTTACATTTCTTTCAAATCCCAGAAGGCACTGTAGGAAAGGAGAGGTGAGACAATACCTACCAGCAGTCTTCTCAGATTTATTACTTCCCAAGGCCCTGGATTCCTGGACTCTTTTCCTATGAAGCTTTAAGTAAAGAATGTAGTTACATCCTAGATTTCATTATACCATTTCCAAAGGAGTCCTTGGGAGAAACTCAGACAGGAAAAAAATAGATTTCATTATCATTGTTAATAAGCGAAGTTAGAACCAGTTCTTGGTCAATTTCCAGATGTATTAGTTTCAGGCTACATTTACCATAAACAAACATTCTACTTAGACTCAAGAATACTTCTAAGTAGCTATTATTATTAATCGTGAGCAAACAGTATAGAAATAAGAAAATGCAAATGGCAATATAACCTTTGCTCTCTTGCCACACATCCAAGTTTTTTGCTATGTCTTCATATTTAGTTGATAAATATGCTTAGAAGTAGCATGGGCTTTATGTAAATGTAGAGAATTACAAAATAAAGACTATCATTGCTGTGTAGGACAAAGGAGACAATGGTCTGCAAATGTGAAAGACCTTGAAATTATTTATTAGCCCCTGAATATGGGATGAGACCAGAGGAGCATGTGGTATACTTCACTTTCCCATTGGTCGCAGTGTCCAGGAAGAGCGGCCTAGATGAAATAGGGACATTGAATACTTAAACAATAGCAAGGAGGCAGTCTATAGGACAGAAGATGAAGATAATCCAGTACATGAATTATATTAAAGTCTTTAACATCAATATTAGTGAATTGTTTATATTATTAAAATTATTTTAAAATTACTATTAAAATTAATAAAAATATGGGCTTTTAGCATATCTAACCTTGTATGCCCCCCTAACATGTATAACTGAGTGCTTTCACGTTAAATTTCTTTGATGCCAGTCAGCATTTTTGCTCTTACAGTTTATTTTGTTATTTTTATTTTTGTTGATACAGGGTTTCATGTAGTCCAAACCATCATCAAATATACTATGTGGGTCACAATGACCTAGATTTACTGGCTGTCTGTTCTCTGCCTCCTGAGTCTTGGGACTGAAGGGATTCACCACACACTTGACTCAGATTTACTTTCTTGTTGATTTGCTTTTCTGTGTTAATGCTTTAAAATTATTTGTTTACTCCTGTTCTTTTTGTTTTTACTACTTTCAGAGTAAATGTTCTTTTTCTAGATTTGCTTTTAGCCTACAGACATAATTTTGATCGTTTCATTGGTGAAAATATTTAAGACTTTAAAAAGCATTTCTAAATGCATTATTTAGATCTCACATGCTTTATTTAGTTCCAGTGTCTTTGATATTTTATTTTTGTCTTTATCAACAACAAATTATTTAGAAGTATTTTATTGATTCTTAAATAAAACATTCTTGGAACCAAGTTGGCTCTGTTTTATTTTCTCTACCTTTTATTCATATTTTTTTCTTTTGTATTGTAATCAGTGAACAAAAGCAATATCATTGAAGCTATACAGAATTTGTTTGTTTCTCCTATGGTCTAATATATGATCAATAACATTAGTATTTATAAACACTAAGAGAAAATTCAGATGTTAAATATTGATAGGAATGATATTTAAGGAATATCACATGCTTTTGGTTTGTGCATATACACATGTATATATGAGTTGTGTGTGTGTGAGTGTGTGTGTGTGTGTGTGTGCAAGTGAAAGTCATAGGCCAACTGAAGAATCTTTCTCTATCACTCGCCTTTTTCTTATTTTTTTTTATTTTTATTTATTTATTTATTTATTTATTTATTTATTTATTTATTTATTTTTATTTTTATTTTTTTTACAAAATAATAAGGTAGGACTTTATTTAAGCTTTTTTTTTTTTTTATTTACATTTCCGATTATTCCCCTTTTCTTTGGAAACCCCGTGTCCCCTCCCCCTCCCCGCCTCTGTGAGGGAATTCCTCCTCCCACCCACCCGCCCACCCATTCCCATATTCCCACCTTGACATTCCCTTTTACTGGGGCCACTAGCACCCTCAGGCCCAGAGTCCTCTCCTTTCTCCCTGGTGGCCATCGAGGTGATTCTTCTGCCTCATATG
>JAPYYD010005733.1:0-11825 GCA_028551405.1 Uromys caudimaculatus | reverse complement strand
GGAATCAGCATTCCTGACCTCAAGCTGTACTACAGAGCAGTAGTCACAAAAACTGCATGGTATTGGTACGGCGACAGGCAGGTAGATCAATGGAATAGAATTGAAGACCCAGAAATGAACCCACACACCTATGTTCTCTTGATTTTTGACAAAGGAGCTAAAACCACTCAGTGGAAAAAAGACAGCATTTTCAACAAATGGTGCTGGTTCAACTGGCGGTCTACATGCAAAAGAATGTGAATTGATCCATTCCTATCTCCCTGTACAAAGCTCAAGTCCAAGTGGATCAAGGACCTCCACATAAAACCAGATACACTGAATCTAATAGAAGAGAAAGAGGGGAAAAGCCTCGAATACATGGGTACAGGGGAAAAGTTCCTGAACAGAACACCAATGGCTTATGCTCTAAGATCAAGAATCAACAAATGGGACCTCATGAAATTGCAAAGCTTCTGTAAGGCAAAGGACACTGTCAATAGGACAAAATGGCAACCAACAGATTGGTAAAAGATCTTTACCAATCCTACGTCTGATAGAGGGCTAATATCCAACATATACAAAGAACTCAAGAAGTTAGACTCCAGAAAACCAAATAACCCCATCAAAAAATGGGGAACAGAGCTAAACAGAGAATTCTCAACTGAGGAAATTCGCAGGGCTGAGAAGCACCTAAAGAAATGCTCAACATCATTAGTCATCAGGGAAATGCAAATCAAAATATTATATTTAAATCATAAGGTGATTAGTTTGTTTTTATTTTATTACATTTATTTATGATATGTGTGTGCGCACATATGCACTCATGTGCCATGTATTGTGTGTGAAAGTCACAAGCAAACCTCTGGAACTTGTTCTGCTCCACCCACTATATGGGTCCCAGGAATGGAACTTAAGTCATCACAATTAGCAACAGTCACTTTTAACTACCAAGCCACCATCTGGGTCCTTAATTATCTGATTTAAATATTGAAAACCTACAGAATGACTAAGCAGGCAATGGCTCCAAATGGCTAGCATGAACACCTAAATTCAAATCTCAGAACCGCTCAGGTGGAAGGAGAGCATTGACTCCTGTATGGTGACCTCTGAACTCTTTGTAGGGGTCTCATTATGTGCACATCCATACATAAACACACACAGAAAAATAAATCGATGTGTAAATGTTTTTAACTCTGTGTCTGTTTCTGTGAATGATTTAATACATCCTGGTCATAATCACATGCCTGTGATGCATAAAGTCATCAAAAAACTATTCTTCCCAATAACTTATTATAAAGATTCTAATGGAAGATTTGATGCATTAATTTGTAAGAAGAGTTAGGGAACATTTTGGTAATGGAACACAGGCTTTTGGTGTTTTGTCATAACCATTCAAAGTGAAACACATTTATATTATATTTTGCTTTTAACACAAAAAAGCATAGGAACCAATTAATATTAGTTTTGATCCAATGGAAGCAGATGTGATATAAAGAACCACAATATAGCATATGTTATTAATATTTCAACATCATGTTTTCAATCGGAAATGTCCAACTATGCTACTCTTAATCATATAACTGCAGGCTGTTTTATCCTGCCACAGAAACATCTGTGCATTCATGTTTATTGCTGCCCTATTCATAATAGCTAGAAGTTGCAAACAATTTAGATGCCCCTCCACAGAAGAGTAGATAAAAAATGTGGTATACTTACTTACCCAATTGAGTATTATTCAGCTATTTATAAAATGTAAGCATAAAATTCACAGGCAAATGGATGGACCTAGAAAAATAGTCATCCCAAGTAAGGTAGCTCTGATCCAGAAAGAGAAATATGGTGTGAATTCAGATGTACGTGGATATTAGCTGTTAAGACAATGATAAGCAAGTTACAACTTATAGAACCACGAAGTTTGGATATAGAGGAAGGGAGTAGGGGAGACAGATATGTCTCTCTAGGAAAGAAAAATAGAACAGATACTTATAGATGGATAAGTGTGGGGCTGTAATGGGAGATTCAATTAAGGGCCATTTGAGGGGTAGTATGGAAACCTAATACAGTAGGTATTCCTAAAATATATGCATATGTGGAGGTGATATAAATGAAATCATCAAATAGTAGAGCAGACTGAGCCCCAATTAGCCATCTCTTTTTACCACAGTAAGCTTTCATTCCCAGGATTGAGTTATTTGAATTTTTGGTCAAGAGTCTCATGGGAATCCCCAAACAACTGAGTCTGTTACCAAGACTATAGGTTGCACCCTGCAAAGTGACAGCAAGGAACCATTGCTCATGACAATATGTACAGGACTCACTGAAAATGGAGAAGTCAAGATGATGCCTACAAAGAGCCTATATTCCAGCATCTTTGGTACCAAAAGAGAAATGTAAACACCAACCCAACTACAAGTACTTAGATCTACAGTGGTGTCCTGCCTGTAAGATATGCTAGATCAATGGCAGAACAGAGCTTGTGGGTAACCAACTAACGTCTGATTTGACTTAATGCCCACTCTACAAGATAGAAGCCATGTACAACATTGCTTTGATGACCAAGAACCTGAGACTAGATAGCTCAGGCACCTACTGTTCTTTAAAAACAAAATAAAAAAATGTAGTAATAAAATGACTCTTAATGATATTCTACAATACTGAGATCAGTGCCTGGCTTGGTCATCTTCAGAGAACTTTCCTCCTGCAGCAGATAGAAACAAATACAGAGATCCATAGTCAGACATTATGCAGAGAATGAGAGACCTTGGAACACTCAGTCCTAAAGGAAATGTCTCCATTGAATCCTTCCCCTTAGATCTCTGCTGGGAATTCTGCAGAAGTACGAGTCAGAGGCAATGGAAGACACCAAGAAAACAAGGCCTTCTAAATCAATATGAGCAATGCACAGTTGAACTCACAGAGACTAAAGCAGCATGAACAGGATCTGCATTAGTCTACCCCAGTCCATGTCTCTGTTTCTAGTGCTTTCTCTTGGGCTCTTTCTTTTCTGTTTGTTTTGTCCAATTCCAATGTGTTGGCTTTTGTTATATCCTATTGTATTATATTATATTTGATTATTATTCATTATAACTCTGTTTTTGTTATAATGAGAAACAGAAAGGGAGTCATGCCTGCTGAGAGGGCAGGTGTGAAGGAACTGGGAGAAGTCCAGGGAGGGGAAACCATAATCAGGATATATGTGGGGAAAAAATCTATTTTTAATAAAAAGAAAAATTAAAGACAAAAAGAAACAAGCTTAACAAACATACTAAAGCAGTAAATCAATTCTGTAAGATATTCAGTGCATTAGTAGTCAGTCAACAGAAGATAGATATATTTGCAGAGTAGAAGCATGCCCTAAGACATATGGTGAGACAAGAAGGGTGTGAGACTCAAGACATGATCACTAGGTGAATACTTGCGGGCATGCCCCAGAGCCATGATTCATGTATAGCATCACAAATGAAGAATGTTAAAAAATTATTTTTTAGTAATTGTTTTTATTATTTTTATTTCATGTGCATTGGTGTTTTGCTTGCATGTATGTCCTTGCAGCACACACATGTCTGGTGCTCAACAGAGAGAAGAGGGTATAAGATCCCTTGTAAGTGGAGTTACAGATGATTGTGAGTGACCATCTGTATAGTGAGAATCTAACGAGGTCCTCTGTAAGGGCACCCTATGCTATTAACTGCCAAGCCACTTCTCCATTCCTAATTTAAATGATTGTTAACATCATAATATGTTAAGATTTCTGTTTAAATGCACAAACAGATATCATGACCTACTCATGATTCTAAAGCATTAAAATATGCAACTGTGGAAGGAAACAATTTCTGTCTGCTCAGTAGGATTCTGTTATAAGCAGTGATTTCTCTGGTCAGCAATGTTTGCAGTTTATAGATTTAACATGTAGGCTACTATAAAAAAATCTAAAAATTCCAAGCAATATCAGCTTGAAAACTATAGAGTTTTGTATAATAACAATAAATATTATAATAATAATCTAAAATTCAAGATTAGTACAGAGTATTAAGAGGAAGCAGAACTGTGGACAATAGAGTCAGTTAGGAGGAAATTGGTCACTTGAAATGTGCCTTTGGGGGCTGACTCTTGTCCTGGTCACTTCCTATTAAACTTAACTATGCTTCCTGCATGCTATGAGTTAAACATACCTATTCACTACAGCTTCCATAGAATGTTGGAGGGAATCTCTTTCCTTGCATTGTTTCACTTGGGTCACATTCATAAGAAATTATCTAACATATCCTCTAAGTAAAATGTAATTACTGTTTTCTGCACAGTTTGGCAGAAACCACATCACTAAAAACTGAAGCCTCATCAAGGGTAGATGTGAGGTCTTTCATCTTCACTGTTGGAAAACCAACCTTACTGTAGTGTTCATTGATCGTCTCATTTGTTTAATGGAGAGAATGGGTGGGAGACTTTCCTATAAAAAGTCAACACAAGAAGAATGAAAGAAGAGAAGGAAGACAAAATCTAAGGAAACAGAGCATGGAGGGTGGTGATGGGAAGCAGAGAGCATCACTCTATTCCCAACTGAACTGTGGAAATAGAAACACCTGATAATGAGTCCAGGCATGTCAGAGCTTGGACAGTGCTGGAAAAATTGACGCTGTGTACCCAGGCTGCAGGAGTACAGGTATACTGATTAGTTTTTGGTCAACATGACAGAAACTACAGTCATGAAAGTGAATGCAGGATCAATTGAGAAAATGGTTCCATATGATCTGGCAGCAAGGCATTTTCTTTTTTTTTAAAAAAAATGGATATTTTCTTTATTTGCATTTATAATGTTTCCCCCTTTAGAGGTCTCCCCTTCAGAAACCCCTTATCCCATGCCCCCTCCCCTGACTCTATGAAGGTGCACCCCCACCCACCTACCCACTACTGTCTTCCTGCCCTGGCATTCCCCTACATTGGGGCATTAAACACCTTCAGGCCCAAGGGCCTCTCCTCCCACTGATGTCCAACAAGCCCCTCCTCTGCCACACATGCGGCCAGAGCCATGGGTCTCTCCATGTATATTCTTTGGTTAGTGGTCCAGTCCCCAGGAACTTTGTGGGTCTGGCCTGTTGACATTATTGCTCCTTCCATGGAGCTGCAAACCTACTCAGCTCCTTCAGTTCCTTCTCCACCTCCTCCATCTGGGACCACTGAGCTCAGTCCATGGTTTGCTGTGAGCCTCAGCCTCTGTAAATTAGTGATCTATGTGGGAGTGACCAACCTCTTTTGGATGGTTTGATCCCTGTGCTGGTGGTCCTGTTTTGCTTTGTTTCTTTTTATAAGAAAACATCTGTCTGAATAATTGAAAAACAATCCTTTAAGCAGCACCCCATCATGATCTCTGCACCAGCTTCTGACTCCAATTTCCTGTCATCATTTTTTTTTTCATGATTAATGGTTACATGGAATTGTGAGAGAAATAAACCCTTTCTTCCCCAAGTTTCTTTTGGACATTGTGTTTCATCATGGCCATAAAAGCCTAATCTATTACAACATGGAAGGGAACAGGGCTCACCAAAACAAGACCAGGACAAGAAAATCTGGGTTCAAAGTCTGTTACAGAAATTTTTTGTCACTACAACCTATGAAATCCATTGTCAGATTTCACTCTGGAATGGTATCAATAAAGCACCCTCCAGCACAACTCTAAACAGCATAGTCGAGTTAGCTGGTTGACAAGGAAGAAGGGCAAGCTAAAATCTTAAATATCTGTAGAAAGAATCAGTGAGAGAGTAAATGAGCAGAGTCAGGATCCCAGGTGAAAGGTCTGTTAGCCACACTGAAATGCCTAAAGTGGACTCTCTGGTTTATCAAGGCTTCACAGTTAATCTCACTCAATTTCCAAGAATACAGAGTAGAATTCTAGAGTCCTGAGAATGTTCACCCACAAGTCTCATGAGGACCACCAAGATACCCCTCAAGATGCATTTCCTTTTTCCTAATCAAATGAATTTCGGTCTGACCTACTGTCAGTAGACAAGACTTTGTTTATGGAAACTCACTGCTTTTACTTCCAGGCCTTAGACAGGCCTGCCTCTATCAGTGCAATTAATCATCCTTAGACCTCTGAGGCAGTCCTTACCCATAGGAGCTCCCTGATGAAGGGACTCTGGACAGTTCAAGCATGGTAAGCGTAGGTCTGGCAGGCACTGCCCGTTCCCCCAATTTCCTCTACCTTGCTAAAAACCATTAAATTATATTCATAAAGCTAGCCTCCAAAGCCTATTCTTTTATTGGCCAATACTTTCTCCTGAGGGCTGAATTGCAAGGTTCAGTGACCAAAGAACTAAAGTCAAGTGATCAACTGCCCTTCAGTGTGGTTCACCAAATTAACATGACCTATTAAAAGTAATACCTCACTCCAACATGAAGTTTTCCATTTTACCTTTACAAACCACCATTTTTCTATGTGCCACATCTACTTCCTCTCTATCTAGAGGAAGTTCATTGTCCATCCAGTACAAATACTTCTTACCTCTCCCTCTTGCTCCTTTTCTACCCTCACATTTTTTCTCTTCTCCCTCTATCAGCTGTCTTTGTCCCTTGTGTCCTGCCCTCTGTCTCTATAGGGCAAATAAATCTCCTTCATGCTGAGAAGTTTATCTGAGAACTCTGGTCTTGCAGGTCCCAGAATGATACATTTCCTTTCACCCACAAAGATCATCACAAATTTCTGAAGAATTGAAAAGATGACACAAGACACATGTGAAAGATGAAAGGCAGAAGCAAAAGCAAGGGACTTATTCAAGACCTAGCCTCAAGAATCAAACAATATCTGAACTTGTGGTTCTGATCAAGGAGTAAGACAATGGTCAAATTAGGAGCTATTGCATTCAGAGTTGGCCCATGATAATTTGAGGAGAACCAGAAGGCTTTCCTACCTTAAATCCTGGAAATAACAGACTGTATGGAGGAAGATAAAAGCTCTGATGAAGGGGGGCTGATCATACTACCAGGACTAGAAAAAAAATCCCTATTCCTTCACTGTTGTCATCCCATCAAGAACTTGCTTGCCCAACTTTCAACCCAATGACCAAGGAAGCTAAAGAAATTAAGAATTTTGGGGATGTGAAGAAGAAGAAGAAGAGAGAAAGAGAATAAAGGTGAGGGACTTGAAGACAAGGTGGAAGAAATAGAGACTATGTTGTTTTCCACAAAATAAGTGGGAGAAAGTGGGTGTGGAAATGTTGGAATGAAGAGTACAGAGATCACTATTTAGGGAGTCAGCTAGGGATCCTATCTTTTGCTCCTCATTTCTGCAAAGAGGAACACACTGTGGTAACCACTGTGTCTGCCCACTAGCCTCAGCTCCTACCATCTGCCAGGATCTGACCTTAGTGGAAGGCTACCAGCAAGAAGAGGCCCATCAGGAGCCAAAGGAAGCACTTCCCCATGGCAGTGATCCTAGGCTCAGAGAGCAGTCAAGGACAATACAGAGCTTAAGGGCTGCCATGGCTGGTCAAGCATCTTCAAAAGCCCAGGCAAGGAGGGGAAGCCACTGGGATTCCAGGCAGGGACTGAGCAGATTCCCTAGGAGAAGTAAGTCCATTTGCTTGGTATCCTACATTTTTACTGCCTCTGCCCCTCTGCACTGCCACAGTCAGTGACCAGGTACTTCTGGCCCCCTTCTCACAAATGTTTTACTAACATTCAAGTGAAGATTTATGGCTATGAAACTGAAAGAATTCTAAGATCTGGTGACTGATGAGTATAAGGGGTAACACTCAGAAGTCCTGATTTTCCAGCAAGAAAGTGGAACTACTTTCCTCAGCCTGCTATATCTAGATATCAAATATTCTGTCTCAAAGGAAATGGAATGTACTGGTACTCAATAAAACCCGAGAGCTAAAACATCAGCTACTATCTTATCCTTCATGCAGGCTACAGTTATTCTCTCAAAGCTGGATAGAAAGATAGGAAATATGGGGAGATATGTAAAAGCATGAGAAGAGAAATGGTTTCTTTAGTATGTGGCTACCTTATTTACAAAATAAAAATAATCTTAATCTCCACAGGCTTCACAGAATATGTCAGTTGCTCTGTGCTCCTTGAATCTCAGTTGGGAAGAGACTCTGACATATGAAGAAAAGGATGGGGAGAAGGAATGTAATTCACTTGGTAGAGTTCAATTCCCATCACCACATAGACCTGGGTGATAAAGTAAACATGTAACACCAGAACTGACTTGGATGCCAGAAAATAATAAGTTCAAGGTGATTATTGGCTACATAGCAGGTAGGAGGGCAGCCTGGGCTATATAAAACTCTACCTTAATAAGTAAATAAATGACTAAATACAAAAACGAATTAATGAACAAATGAATAAATAATTCAGAGTAATGCACAAGTATATAAGGTAAGAAGATACCAGCATTCAGCATGTGAAAGTTGTGGAAAAAATATTTTTGGATAGAATTTTTTTTCTGGTGTAGATGAAAATGGACAGAATATCTATTTTTCTTTCACTTTGTTTATATGGTGGATTACATTGATGGATCTTCATATATTAAATTATCCCTGCACCCCTGGAAGGAAGCCTACTTGATCATTATGGATGATGTTTCTGATGTGTTCTGGATTTGGTTTCTGAGTATTTTCTCAAGAATTTTTACATCAATGTTCATAAGGGAAAGTGAACTGAAATTCTCTTTCCTTTGTAGAGTCGTTATGTGGTTTAGGTATCAGGATGGCTGTAGTCTCACTGAATGAGTTTGGCAATGTTCCTTCTGTTTCTGTTTTATGAATAGTTTGAGGAGTATTGGTCTTAGACCTTTGAAAGTTTGGTAGAAATCTGTGTTGAAACTTTTTGGCCCTGGGATTCTTTGATTGGAAGACTTTAATGATTGTTTCTATTTCTGTAGGGCTTACAGGACTATTTAGATAGTTTGCCTGACCTTGGTTTAATTTTGGTCAGTGGATGCTATCAAGAAAATAATCCATTCATTAGATTTTCCCATTTTGTTGAGTAAAGGCTTTTGACTTAAGACCTAATTATTCTGTGGATTTCCTAACTGTCCATTCTTATGATCCCCTTTTCATTTCTGACTTTAATTTGGATACTGTCTCTCTTCCTTTTAGTTAGTTTGGCTAAGTATTTGTCTATCATGTTGAGTTTTCTTAAAGAACCATCTGTTGGTTTGATTGATTCTTTGAATTGTTCTCTTTGTTTCTAATTTATTCATTTCAACATTGAGTTTTATTATATCTTGCCATCTATTCCACTTAGGTGTCTTTGCTTGTTTTTGTTCTAGAGATTCCAGGTATGCTATTATGTTGCTAATATGAGATCTCTCCAGTTTCTTTAGGAAGGCATTTAATATTATGAACCTTCCTTTTAGTACTGCTTTCGCTGTGTCTCATAAGTTTGGGTGTGCTGTGTCTTCATTTTCATTGAATTTCAGAAAGTATTTAATTGCTTCTTTGACCTGGTGGTCATTAGGTAGAGAGTTATTCAGTTTCTATGACCTTGTAGGCTTTCTGTTGTTTCTGTTGATGTTGAAGTCCAGCTTTAATTCATGGTGATCTGATAAGATACAAAGTGTTATTTTAATGTTCTTGTATCTGTTGATGCTTACTTTGTAAAAGAATATATGGTCAATTATGGAGAAGGTTCTGTGAAGTGCTGAGAAAATAGTATAATCTTTTGTGTTTGGGTGAAATGTTTCTGTAGGTATCTATTAGGTCCATTTGACTCATGTATGTCAGTTTTATTATTTCTTTGTTTAGCTTCTGTTTTGATGACCTGTACATCGGTAGGAGTATGGTGCTGAAGTATTCCATTATTAATACTGGGGTTCAATGTGTGATTTAAGCTTTAGCAATGTTTCTTTTATAAATGAGGTTACTCTTGCATTTTGGGCATAGATGTTCAGAACTGAGATGTCATTTTGATGGATTTTTTTCTTTGATGTCCTCTTTGATGAGTATAAAGTGTCCTTCTCATCCCTTTTGATGTCATTTGTTGAAAGTCTATTTTATTAGATATTAGAATAGCTACTCCATCTTGTTTCTTGAGTTTATTTGCTTGGAAAATCTTTTTCCAGCCCTTTACTCTGAAGTAATGTCTATCTACGTTGCCGGGGTGTGTTTCTTGTATGTAGCTGAATGATGGATTCTCTTTATGCATGCACTCTCTTAGTCTGTGTCTTTTTACTGGCGAATTGAGACCATTGGTGTTGATAGACATTAATGATCAATGATAGTAATTGTTATTATTTTAATGTTGATGGTGGTGGTAGTGTGTGTGTGTGTGTGTGTGTGTGTGTGTGTGTGTGTGTGTGTTTATGACCTTCTTTTGGGTTTTGGTGGTATGAAGTTATTTATTTCTTGGGTGTAGTTATCCTCTTTTTGTTGGGGTTTTCCTTGTAGTGACTTTTGTAGGATTGGATTAGTGGAAAAATACTGTTTAAATTTGTTTTGTCATGGAACATCTTGTTTATTCCATCTATGGTGATTGAAAATTATGTTGGGTATAGTAGTCTGGAGTGATATCTTGTTTTCTAAGGTCTTCAAGATATCTACCCAGTCCCTTCTGGCTTTTGGAATCTTTGTTGAGAAATCAGGTATAATTTTCATAAGCCTGCCTTTATGTGCATGCTGCTTGACACTTCCCTTTCAGATTTTAATATTCTAGCTTTGTTCTGTACATTTAGTGTTTTGATTGTTATGTATTGGGAAGATTTTCTTTTTCACTCCATGCTATTTGTTGTTCTGTAAGCTTCTTGTATGTTTATAGGCATCCATTTCTTTAGGTTATGGAAATTTTATGATTTTGATGAAGATATTTTCTGGGCCTTTGGGCTGGGAGTCTTCTGCTTCTTCTATTCCTATTATTCTTAGGTTTGTTGTGTTTTTTTATTTTTTTTCTAGCAGCCACATTTTTATTTTATTTTATTTTATTTTTTTATTATTTTTGATACTTTAGTTAATTTCCAACGTTTTCCCCTTTCTAGGTCTCCTCTTTGGAAACCACCTATCTCCTCTGCCTCTCCCACCTCCATGAGAGAATTCCACCTCCCACTCACCTGCCCAACCACTCCACTATTCCCACCTTGACAATCCCCTTTACTGGGGCCTCTCCTCCCCCTGATGGCCAACAAGGCCCTCCTCTGCCACATAAGTGGTCCGAACCATGGATCCCTCCATGTGTATTCTTTGGTTGGTGGTCCAGCCTCCGGAAGAACTGGGGGAGTCAGGCCAGTTGACATTGTGGCTCCCTCCATGGGGCTGCAGACTCTCTCAGCTCCTTCAGTCCCTTCTTCATCTCCTCCATCTAGGACCTCACTCTCAGTCCAGCGGTTACTGTAAAGTGAAACTTGGGTATTCCAAACTTTTGGGCTAATATCCAGTTATCAGTGAGTACATATCATGTTCATTCTTTTGTGACTGAATTAACTCACTCAGATGATATTTTCAAGTTCCATCCATTTGCCTGTGAATTTCATGAAGTCATTGTTTTTTTTTTTTTTTTTTTGCAATCCATAATAATTTTTATTTATTTATTTATTTATTTATTTATTTATTTATTTATTTACTTATTTATTTATTTATTTATTTTTCTTTTTTTAATTTTTGATACTTTATTTACATTTCCAATGTTTCCCCTTTTCTGGGTCTCCTCTTTGGAAACGCCCTATACCCTCCCCCTCCCCGCCTCTGTGAGGGAATTCCTCCTCCCACCTACCCGCCCACCCATTCCCATATTCCCACCTTGACATTCCCCTTTACTGGGGCCTCTAGCACCCTCAGGCCCAAGGGCCTCTCCTTTCTCCCTGATGGCCATCGAGGTCGTCCTCTGCCACATATGTAGTCCAAACCATGGGA
>JAPYYD010005732.1:0-11827 GCA_028551405.1 Uromys caudimaculatus | reverse complement strand
CCCCGGTCGTCCTGGAGTTTGGACCACCAACCAAAGAATACACATCTATGGACTCATGGATTGGACCACATATGTGGCAGAGGATGACCTCGATGGCCATCAGGGAGAGAGGAGAGGCCCTTGGGCCTGAGGACATTAGAGGCCCCAGTAAAGGGGAATGTCAAGACGGGAACATGGGGATGGGTGGGCGGGTGGGTGGGAAGTGGAATTCCCTCATAGAGGCGGGTTGGGGAGGGGATAGGGGGTTTCCAAAAAGGAGACCCAGAAAAGGGGAAACATTGGAAATGTAAATAAAGTATCAAAAATTAAAAAATAAAATAAAAAAAAAGTGAAAAAGGGCATCACAAGTGGCCAGGCAATTTTCCAAAATCACTGACCAAACTGTGAGAAATGTTGAAAAATGGCATCATCAGGTGCCTACCATAAGTGGAAAATCACTTAACAAACTGCAAGAAATGTTGAAAAATGGCATCACCAGGAGTTGGCCATTTGGGCAAAATCACTGACCAACCTGAAATAAATGTTGAAAAATGGCGTCACCAGTGTCCGGCTATGTGTACAACTTCAGTGAGAAAACTGCAAGAAATCTTGAAAAATGACAACACAAGGGACTGTCCATTTGGGCAAAATCACAGACCAAACTCTTAGCTATGTTGAAAAATGGCATTACCAGGGGCTGGCATTTTGGACAAAATCACTGACCAAACTGTAAAAAATGTTGAAAAATGACATCATCAGGGGCCAAACAATTGTGCAAAACCACTGACCAAACTGCAAGTGATGTTGAAAAATGGCATCACCAGGTTTTGGTCATTTTTACAATGACACTGAACAAACTGCCAGAAATGTTGAAAAATAGCATCACCAGGGGCCAGCCATATGTGCAACTTCAGTGACCAAACTGCAATTAATGTTGAAAAATGGCATCAACATCGACCAGTCATTTGGGAAAACTCACAGACCAAACTGTAAGAAATGTTGAAAAACTGCATCACCAGGAGACAGCCATATGTCCAAAATAACTGAAAAAACTACATGTAAAACAAATCACATCACCAGAGGCCATGCAACTGGGCAAAATAACAAACCAACCTGCAAGAAATGTTGAAAAATGACATCAACAGGGGCCTCCCATTTGGGCAAAATCATAGACCAAACTACAAAAAATGTTCAAAAATTGGATCACCATTGGCAAAATCACAGACCAAACTTCAAGAAACATTGAAAAATTGCGTCATCATGGGCAGTCCATATGTGCACAATCACTGAACAAACTACAAGAAATGTAAAAACTGGCATTACCAGGGCTCAGCCAATTGGGCAAAATCACAGACTAACCTGCAAGAAATATTGAAAAATGACATCAACAGGGGCTGACCATTTGGACTAATAACACACCAAACTGCTAGTAATGTTGAAAAATGGCGTGAGCAGGGGCTGACAATTAGGGCAAAATCACTGACCAACCTGGAACAAATGTTAAAAAATAGCTTCACCAGATGCTGGCCATGTCTGCAAAATCACAGACCAATTGCAAGAAATGTTGAAAAAGGAATCACCAGAAGCCAGCCATGTGTGCAAAATCACTCACTAAACTTCAAGGAATGTTGAAAAACAGCATAAGCAGGGCCCAGCCATTTTTGCAAAATCACAGACCAAACTGCAATTAATGTTGAAAAATGGCATCAACAGGGACGCTGTCATTTGGGAAAAATCACAGATCAAACTACAAGTAATGTTGAAAAATGGCATAACCCTGGGTCATCCATATGTGTATAATCACTCAACAAACATCAAGAAATGTAAAATTGGCATAAGCAAGGGCCAGCCAATTGGGCAAAATCATAGACAAACCTGCAAGACATGTTGAAAAATGACATCAACAGGGGCCAACCATTTTGGCAAAATCACACACCAAACTGCAAGAAATGTTTAAAAATCGCATCAAAAGGTGCTGGACATTTGGGCAAAAATCACAGACAAACTGCAAGAAATGTGAAAAAAAAATGGCATCACCAGAAGCCGACCATGTGTGCAAAATTACTGACCAAACTGTAAGAAAAGTTGTAAAATGGCAACACCAGAGGATGTCCATTTGGGCAAAATCATAGACCAAACTGCATTAAATGTTGAAAAATGGCATCAACAGATGCTGTCCATGTGTGCAAAATCACTCACTAAACTGCAAGAAATATTGAAAAATAGCATCACCAGGGATCAGCCATTTTTGCAAAATCACAGACCAAACTGCAAGAAATGTTGGAAAATGACATCAATAGAAGCTGGTCATTTGGACAAAAATCACAGACAAAACTGTAAGAAATGTTGAAAAAAGGCATCACCATGGGCCGGATATTTGTGCAAAATCACACACCAAATTGCTAGTAATGTTGAAAATTGGCATCACCAGTCCCAGCAATTTGGGCAATATCACACAGAAAACTGCAAGAAATGCTGAAAAATGGCATCACAAGGGGCCGGCATTTTGGGCACAGTCATAGACCAAACTGCAAGTAATGTTGAAAAATCGCATCACCAGAGGCCAGTCATTTGTGCAAAATCATTGAAAAAATGTCAATAAATGTTGAAAATGGTATTACCAGAGATTGGCCATTTGGGCAAAATCAAAGTCCAAACTGAATGAAAAGTTGAAAAATGGCATCAACAGGGGCGGGCCATTAGGGCAAAATTACAGACCAAACTGCAAGAAATGTTGACAAATGGTTTCACTAGGTGTCGATCATTTGTGCAAAAACACTGAACAAACTGCAAGAAATGTTGAAAAATGGCATCACCAGAGGCCGGCCAAGTGTGCAAAATCACTCACTAAACTTCAAGGATACTGGAAAATAGCATCAACAGGGTCTGGCCATTTTTTGCAAAAACACAGACCAAACTGCAATTAATGTTGAAAAATGGCATCAACAGGGACCATCCATTTGGGAAAACTCACAGACCAAAATCCAAGAAATGTTAAAAAATTTTATCACCATGGGCCAGCCATTTGGGCAAAATCAGAGAACAAACTGCAAGAAATGTTGAAAAATTGCATCACCAGGGGCTGTCCATATGTGCAAAATCACTGAACAAACTACCAGAAATGTAAATAAGGCATAACCAGGGGCTAGCCAGTTGGGCAAAATCACAGACCAACCTGCAGGAAATGTTGAAAAATGTCATTAACAGAGGTCGAACATTTGGGCAAAATCACACACCAAGCTGCAAGAAATGTTTAAAAATCACATCAAAAGGGGCTGGCCATTTATGCAAAAATCACAGAGCAAACTGCAAGAAATGATAAAAAATGGCATGATCACAGGACGGGTATTTGGACAAAATCACACACCAAACTTCAAGTAATGTTGAAAAATGGCATCACCAGGGGTTGGACATTTGGTCAAAATCACACACTAAACTGCAAAAAATGATGAAAAATGGCATCACAAGTGCTGGCCATTTGGGCCCAATCAAAGACCAATTTGCAACAAATGTTGAAAAATGGCAACATCAGAAGTTGGCCATTTGGGCAAAATGACTGACCAAACTGTAAAAAATGTTGAAAATCACATCACGGGGGTCATGCCATATGGACAAAATCACAGACCAAAATGCAAGAAATGTTGAAAAATGGCATGTCACCAGGGGCCTGACATTTGGGCAAAATCACGGACAAAAGTGCAGCAATGTTGACAAATGGCATCACCAGAAATTGGCCATTTTGTTAAAATCACAGACAAAACTGCAAGAAATGTTGAAAAATGGCATCACCAGGGGCCATACAATTGTGCAAAACCACTGACCAAACTGCAAGTAATGTTGAAAAATGGCATCACCAGGGGCAGGGCAAAAATGCAAACTCACAGACCCAACTTCAAGAAATGTTGAAAAATGGAATCAGCAGAGGCCAGACAATTGGTCAAAATCACACCCTAAACTGCAAGAAATGATGAAAAATGGCAACACAAGTGCTGGCCATTTGGGCCCATCATAGACCAACTTGCAACAAATGTTGAAAAATGGCAACACCAGAAGCTGGCCATTTGGGCAAAATGACTGACCAAACTGTAAAAAAATGTTGAAAAATCGCATCACGGGGGTCATTTGTGCAAAATCATTGACAGAACTTCAATAAATGTTGAAAAAGGGCATCACCACAGACTGGCCATTTGGGCAAAATCAAAGTCCAAACAGCATGAATTGTTGAAAAATGGCATCCACAGGGGCGGTCCATCTGGGCAAAATCACAGACCAAACTGCTATCAGTGTTGAAAAATGGCATAACCAGGGGCTGGCCATTTGGATGAAATCTCTGACCAAACTCCAAATACAGTTGAAAAATGGCATCACCAGGGGCAGCACAATTGTGCAAAATCACTGACCAAACTGCAAAAAATGTTGACAAGTAGTATCACCAGGTGTCAGTCATTTCCGCAAAAACACTGAACAAAACTGCAAGCAATGTTGAAAAGTGGCATCACCATGGCCAGCCATTTAGACATAATCCCACACCAAACTGCTAGTAATGTTGAAAAAAGGCATCACCAGGAGCTGGCCATTTGGGCAAAATCAGTGACCAACATGCAATACATGTTGAAAAATTGAATCACCAGGGTCCAGACAATTGTGCAAAAACCACTAATCAAACCGAAAGAAATGTTGAAAAACGGCATCACAAGAATCCGTCCATGTGTGCAACTTCAGTGACCAAACTGCAAGTAAGATTGAAAAATGGCAACACAAGGTACCCTCCATTTGGGCAAAATCATAGACCAAACTTCAAGAAATGTTGAGAAATTGCATCACCAGGGGCAGTCCATATGTGCAAAATCACTTAACAAACTACAAAAAATGTAAAAAATGGCTTAACCAAGGGCCGGCCATTTTTGCAAAATCACAGACCAACCTGCAAGAAATGTTGAAAAATGACATCAACAGGGGCCGACCATTTGGGCAAAATCACAGTCCAAACTGCAAGAAATGTTTAAAAATTGCATCAAAAGACGTTGGCCCATTGTGCAAAAATCATAGACCAAACTGCAAGAAATGTTGAAAAATGGCATCATCACATGCCAGAAATTTGGACAAAATCACACAACAAACTACTAGTAATATTGAAAAATGGCATCACCAGGAACTGGCCATTTTGGTAAAATCATAGACCAAACTGCAAGAAATGTTGAAAAATTGCATCACCGGGGTCGGCCGTTTGTACAAAATCATTGACAAAACTTCAATAAATGTTCAAAAATAGTATCACCTGAGGCTGGCCATTTGGGCAAAATCAAAGTCCAAACCGAATGAAATGTTGAAAAATAGCATCAACAGAAGCAGGCCATTTGGGCAAAATCACAGACCAAACTGCAAGAAATGTCAAAAAATTGCATCACCAGTTTTCAGTCAATTGTGCAAAATCACTGAACAAACCGCAAGGAATGTTGAAAAATGGCATCACCAGAGGCCGGCCATGTGTGCAAAATCACTCACTAAACTTCAAGGAATGTTGATAAACAACATCAACAGGGCCCGGCCATTTTTGCAAAATCACAGACCAAACTACAATTAATGTTAAAAAATGGCGTCAACTGGGGCCAGCCATTTGTGCAAAAATCACAGACCAAACTCCAAGAAATGTTCAAAAATTACATCACTATGGGCTGGCCATTTGGGCAAAATCACAGACCAAACTGCAAGAAATGTTGAAAAATGGCATCATCACAGACCAGATATTTGGACAAAGTCACACACCAAACTACTAGTAATGTAACTTAAAAGCATTAGATGTAGTTAACCAATACATTACAAATGAAAGTAATGTCACAACAGAAACGACACTAAAAGCACAGTTTTACTTTATTCGTTAGAGTAGAAAGAAATGTACTTCATTGTATATATGACAAAAAGCACAATAATATGTGCGTTGCGTGGTGTTCCTCTTTGCTTTAGTAACTAGAAAAGCGTTAGTTTTACTTAATGCATTAGAGGTGAAAGAAATGTACTTTAAATGTAGACGCTATGCAAACCAAAGTAAACAGTGCATTCATCTGTTTTCCTCACTGTTCAATAACTAGAAAAGCATTAGTCTTACTTAATGTGTTAGACATGAAAGAAATGTAATTTAATATAAATGCCACAAATGGCATAGTACAATGTACATTGCCCTGTGTTTTTCTCTGTTCTAGATACTAGAAGAGCATTAGTTTTATTTAATGCGTTACAGGTGAAAGAAATGTACCTTATCAAAGATAAGAGAAAAGACACAGTACAATGTGCATTACCCTGTGTTCCTCCCTGTTCTAATTACTAGAAAAGCATTAGTTTTACCTAGCTAATATATTACAGTTGAAAGAAATGTACTTTAACATAATCACTATAAAAACACAGTAAGATATGCATCTCCTGTGTTCCTCTCTGTTCTACAAACTAGAAAAGCACTAGTGTTATTTATTCATTAGAGTTGGAAGAAATGTACTTTATGATAGATACGACAAAAAGCACAGTACAATGTGCATTTCATGGTGTTCCTCTGTTCTAATAAGAAGAAAGGCTTTAGTTTTACTTAATGCATTAGAGATGAAAGTAATGTTCTTTAATATAAACACCACAAAAGGCACAGTACAATGTGAATTGCACAGTGTTCCTCTAAGTTCTAGTAACTAGAGAAGGATTATTTTTACTTAGTGCATTAGAGTTCAAAGAAATGTACTTTAACATAAACGCCACAAAAAGCACATTACAATGTGCATTTCTCTGTGTTCCTCTCTGTTCTAGTGACTTGAAATCATTAGTTTTACTCAAATAATGTGTTAGAGATGAAAGACATATTCTTTAACATAGACGCTTTGCAAAGCACATTGAAAAGTGCATTCCTCTGTTTTCCTTACTGTTCTAGTCACTGGAAGAGCGTTTTGTTTTTGTTTTTGTTTTTTTTGGGGTTTTTTTTTTTTTTGGTTTTTTTGTTTTTTGTTTTTTTTACTTAATGCGTTAGATGTGAAAGAAATGTACTTTAACGTAGACACTATGCAAAGCGCAGTGAAAAGTGCATTCCTCTGTTTTCCTCACTGTTCTATTAACTAGAAAAACTATAGTTTACTTAAGGAGTTAGAGGTGAAAGAAATATACTTTATTATACACAAGATAAAAAGCACAGTAAAATGTGGATTACCCTGTGGTCCTCTCTGTTCTAGTAACTAGTAAAGTGTTAGTTTTTCTTAACCAATACATTGCAGCTGAAAATAATGTACTTTAATGTAAAGGCCACAAAAGTCACAGTACAATGTGCACTGCCCTGTGTTCCTCACTGTTCTAGTTACTACAAAATCATTAGTTTTAATTAACCAATACACTACAGCTGAAAGATATGTACTTTAATATAAATGCCACAAAAAGCACAGTACGATATGCACTGTCTGTCTTCCTCTCTGTTCAACAAACTAGAAAACCGCAAGTTTTACATAATTCATTAGAGGTGAAATAAATGTTCTTTATCAAAGATACGACAAAAAGCACAGTACAATGTGAATTGCATTGTGTTCCTCTCTGTTCTAGTAACTAGAAAACCATTAGTTTTACTTAGTGCGTTAGAGGTTAAAGAAATGTACTTTATCATAGATACGAGAAAAAGCACAGTACAGTGTGCATTGCCTGTGTTCCTCTGTTCTACAAACTAGAAAACCACTAGTTTTACTTAATTAATTAGAGTTGGAAGAAATGTACTTTATTATTGATATGACAAAAAGCACAGTACAATGTGCATTGCACAGTGTTCTTCTCTGTACTAGTAACTAGAAAAGCATTAGTTTTACTTAATGCGTTAGAGGTGAAAGAAATATATTTAACATAGATATGAGAAAAATCACAGTACAATATGCATTGCACAGTGTTCCTCTATGTTCTAGTAACTAGAAAAGTGTTAATTTTACTTAATGCCTTAAAGTTCAAAGAAATGTACTTTAACATAAACACCACAAAAAGCACAGTAGAATGTGGATTTCCCTTTGTTCCTCCCGTTCTAGTAACTAGAAATCATTAGCGTTACTCAAATAATGCATTAGAGATGAAAGACATGTACTTTACCATAGACATTATGCAAAGCGCAGTGAAAAGTGCATTTCCTCGATTTCCCTCACTGTTCTAGTAACTAGAAAAGTAATAGTTTTACTTAAGGTGTTATAGGTGAAAGAAATATACTTTATTATAGATGCGATAATAAACACAATAAAATGTGCATTGCCCTGTGTTCCTCTCTATTCTAGTAACTAGAAAAGAGTTAATTTTAATTAACCAATACATTACAGTTGAAAGAAATGTACTTTAATGTAAATGCCACAAAAGGCACAGTACAATGTGCATTGCCTGTCTTCCTCTCTGTTCTACAAACTAGAAAAGCACTAGTGTTACTTAATTCATTGGAGGTGAAAGAAATATACATTATCAAAGATACGATAATAAAAACACAGTGCAATGTGAATTGCATGGTGTTCCTCTCTGTTCTAGTAACTAGAAAAGTGTTAGTTTTACTTAACTATTACATTACATGTGAAAGGAATGTACTTTAACTTAATCGCCACAAAAACACAGTACAATGTGCATTTCCTGTGTTGCTGTGTCTTGTAGTAACTTAAAAGTGTTAGCTTATTTAACCAATACATTACAGCTGAAAGAAATGTAACTTAACATAAAGGCCACAAAAAGCCCAGTACAATGTGCATAGCCTGTCTTCCTCTCTGTTCTACAAACTAGAAAAGTGCTAGTTTTACTTAATTTGTTAGAGGTGAAAGAAATATACTTTATCATAGATACGACAAAAATCACAATACAATGTGAATTGCACGGTGTTCCTCTCTGTTCTAGTAACCAGAAAAGCGTTAGTTTTACTTAATGCATTAGTGTTGGGAACAAACCTGGAGCTGTGGAGTGAAGCCCCACATGTCTGTCCCAGGCTGCTGCTGCTCTGGACAGGAGACCCACGGGAAGTGGCTGCATGTCTTCCCACACAGTCCAATGGGCTGGTGGGGGCTGTAGGAAGCCATTGTGGGCCCTGCCCATGGGTGGTGGAGGGGGCTATTCTCAGGGAACGAGTGCAGCAGCTATCTCCATGGGTTCTCTAGCCTGGGGCACCACAGTCGCCGCTGGGTGCCACAGACAGGCTAGCCAGATCACAGCTGGGGTTCCTGCCAAGACAGGTTTTGGTGACTTGGGGGCTCAGTGCTAGCTGCTTAGGCTTGGGTGAATGGGTACCATCTGGGAGTGCTGGAAAGCTCTCTTTGAGAGATTAGATGTGGCTCCTTAATTGAGGGCTAGATCCCTCACTTCCCACAGCGGGTCAAGATGAAGAGACGGTCTATAAATCTAAGATGTTTAGTTTCATCGTGTGGAGTGGTGTGGATGGAATTGTACCCCCACCTTTCTGGGAGAGGCGAGGCAGATATAGTAACTGGGAAGGGGCATGGCTAAGACTCTAGGTGTCTCATTAATATGGGAATGGCTTGGGGTTGTGTGGCCACACCTCTACCTGAGGAGGGGTGGTATGTGACCTATGACTGGAGCCAAAACCTCCTCACAGCGTCATTATAAAGTTTCCGTGTCCCTCCCGGATTGTTCCACTGGGTCGCCCAAATTTTATGCCTGTGCTCAACCAGGCACCAGAATGCCTGTCACACATCACTGCCCCACATGTTAGAGGTGAAAGAAATGCACTTTATCATAGATAAGAGAAAAAGCACAGTACAATATGCATTGCATGGTGTTCCTCTATGTTCTACTAACTAGAATAGCGTTAATTTTACTTAATGCCTTAAAGTTCAAAGAAATATACTTTAATGTAAACATCGCAAACAGCACTGTACAATGTGCATTTCCCTGTGTTCCTCTCTGTTCTCGTAACTAGAAATCATTAGTTTCACTCAAATAGTGCATTAGAGATGAAAGACATGTACTTTAACATAGACATTATGCAAAGAGCAGTGAAAAGTGCATTCCTCTCTTTTCCTTACTGTTCTAGTCACTAGATATCGTTTGTTTTACTTAATGCATTAAAAGTGAAAGAAATGTACTTTAACATAGACGCTATGCAAAGGCAGTGAATAGGGCATTCCTGTGTTTTCCTCGCTATTCTAGTAAGTAGAAAATAGTTTTACTTAGTGCATTACAGGTGAAAGAAATGTACTTTAACTTAATCACCACAAGAGCACAGTACATACAATGTGCAATGCCTGTGTTGCTGTCTCTTGTAGTAACTTAAAAGCTTTAGATTTATTTAATGAATACATTACAGCTGAAAGTAACGTACCTTAACATAAACACCACAAAAAGCACAGTACAACGTGCATTGCCTGTCTTCCTCTCTGTTCAACAAACTAGAAAAGCGCTAGTTTTACTTAATTCCTTAGATGGGAAAAAATGTACTGTATCAAATACAGGACAAAAAAATAAAGCACAATGTGAATTGCACGGTGTTACTCTCTAGTCTAGTAACCAGAAAAGTGTTAGTTTTACTTAGTGCATTATAGGTGAAAGAAATGTACTTAACATAGATACAAGAGAAAGAACAGTACAATGTGCGTTACAAGGTGTTCTTCTATGTCCTAGTAACTAGAAATGCATTAATTTTACTTAAGGCATTAAAGTTGAAATAAATGTACTTTAACATAGACATTATGCAAAGTGCAGTGAATATTGCATTCCTCTCTTTTCCTTATTGTTCTAGTCACTAGAAAGCATGTGTTTTACTTAATGCGTTAGAGATGAAAGACATGTACTTTAACATAGCGCAGTGAAAATTGCATTCCTCTGTTTTCCTCATTGTTCTATTAACTAGAAAATCTATAATTTTACTTAAGGTGTTAGAGGTAAAAGAAATATACTTTATTATAGACGAGATAAAAAGCACAGTAAAATGTGCATTGCCACGTGGTCCTCTCTATTCTAGTAACTAGAAAAGCATTCGTTTTCCTTAACCAATACATTACAGCTGAGGGAAATGTACTTTAATGTAAATGCCACAAAAGTCACAGTACAATGTGCATTGCCTGTGTTCCTCTGTTCTACAAACTAGAAAACCACTAATTTTAATTAATTGGATAGAGTTGGAAGAAATGTACTTTTTCATTGATATGGCAAAAAGCACAGTACAGTGGGCATTTCCCTGTGTTCCTCTCTATTCTAGTAACTAGAAATCATTAGTTTTACTCAAATAGTGCATTAGAGATGAAAGACATGTACTTTAACATAGACATTATGCAAAGTGCAGTGAAACGTGCATTGCTCTCTTTTCCTTACTGTTCTAGGCACTAAAAAGCATGTGTTTTACTTAAGGTATTAGAGGTGAAAGAAATGTTCTTTAACATAGATGTGATGCAAAGGGCAGTGAATAATACATTCCTCTGTTTTCCGCACTGTTTTGGTAAGTAGAAAAGTGTTAGTTTTACTTTACGCATTACACGTGAAAGAAATGTACTCTATCATAGACAGGCCAAAAAGCACAGTAAAATTTGCATTGCCCTGTGTTCCACTCTGTTCTACTAATTCGAAAAGTGTTACTTTTACCTAGTGTGTTAGAGGTGAAAGAAATGTGCTTTATCATAGATATAATAAAAAGGACATTACAATATGCATTGCACGGTGTGGTTTTCCTCTATATTCTAGTAAGTAGAGAAACATTAATTTTACTTAATGTGTTAAAGTACAAAGAAGTGTACTTTTTTTTTCTTTTTATTTATTTATTTTTTGATACTTTATTTACATTTCCAATGTTTCCCTTTTTCTGGGTCTCCTCTTTGGAAACCACCTATACCCTCCCCATCCCCACCTCTATGAGGGAATTCCACCT
>JAPYYD010005731.1:0-11827 GCA_028551405.1 Uromys caudimaculatus | reverse complement strand
GATTTCTTCCTTTCCCATTTGTATCCCATTGACCTCCTTTTGTTGTCTAATTGCTGTAGCTAGAACTTCAAGTACTATATTGAATAGATAGGGAGAGAGAGGGCAGCCTTGCCTAGTCCCCGATTTTAGTGGGATTGCTTTGAGTTTCTCTCCATTTAGTTTGATGTTGGCTACTGGTTTGCTGTATATTGCTTTTACTATGTTTAGGTATGGACCTTGAATTCCTGATCTTTCCAAGACTTTTATCATGAAGGGATGCTGAATTTTGTCAAATGCTTTTTCAGCATCTAATGAAATGACCATGTGGTTTTTTCTTTGAGTTTGTTTATGTAGTGAATTACATTGATGGATTTCTGGTTATTGAATCATCCCTTAATCCCTGGGATGAAGCCTACTTGATCATGATGAATGATCGTTTTGATGTGCTCTTGTATTCAGTTTGAGAGAATTTTATTGAGTATTTTTGCATCGATATTCATAAGGGAAATTGGCCTGAAGTTTTCTTTCTTTGTTGGGTCTTTGTGAGGTTTTGGTATCAGTGTAACTGTGGCCTCATAGAAGGAATTGAGTCGTGTTCTTTCTCTTTCTATTTTGTGGAATAGATTGAAGAGTATTGGTATTAGTTCTTCTTTGAAGGTTTGATAGAATCTTGCAGTAAACCAATCTGGTCCTGGACTTTTTTTAGTTGGAAGAATTTTAATGACTTCTTCGATTTCCTTAGGCATTATGGGACTGTTTAGATGGTTTATCTGATCCTGACTTAACTTTGTTATTTGGTATCTGTCTACAATATTGTCCAGTTCATCCAGATTTTGCAGTTTTATTGAGTATAGGCTTTTGTAGTAGGATCTGATAATTTTTTCAATTTCCTCAGAATCTGTTGTTATGTCTCCCTTTTGATTTCTAATTTTGTTAATTTGGATCCTGTCTCTGTGCCCTCTGGTTAGTCTGGTTAAGGGTTTATCTATCTTGTTGATTTTCTCAAAGCAACAACTCTTGGTTTTGTTGATTCTTTGTATAGTTCTTTTTGTTTCTACTTGGTTCATTTCAGCCCTGAGTTTGATTATTTCCTGCCTTCTACTCCACTTGGGTGCATTAGTTTCTTTTGGTTCTAGAGCACTCAGGTGTGCTGTTAAGCTGCCAGTGTATGTTCTCTCCAGTTTCTTCTTGGAGGTCCTCAAAGCTATGAGTTTTCATCTTAACACTGCTTTCATTGTGTCCCATAAGTTTGGGTATGTTGTACTTTCATTTTCATTGAATTCTAGGAAGTCTTTAATTTCTTTCTATATTTCTTCCTTGACCAAGTTATCATAGAGTAGAGCATTGTTCAGCTTGCATGTGTATGTGGGATTTCTGTTGTTATTGTTTCCATTGAATACCAACCTTAATCTGTAGTGATCTGATAGGAGGCACGGTATTATTTCAATCTTCTTGTATCTGTTGAGGTTTGTTTTGTGACCAATTATATGGTCAGTTTTGGAGAAGGTCCCATGAGGTGCTGAGAAGAAAGTATATTCTTTTGATTTATGGTGAAATGTTCTATAGATATCTGTTAAATCCATTTGGTCCATAACATCTGTTAGTTTCACTGTGTCTTTGTTTAGTTTGTGTTTCCCGGATCTGTCCATTGATGATAATGGGGTGTTGAAGTTGCCTAATATTATTGTGTGAGGCACAATGTGTGCTTTGACCATTAGTAAAGTTTCTTTTATGAATGTGTGTGCCCTTGCATTTGGGGCATAGATGTTCAGAATTGAGAGTTCTTCTTGGTAGATTTTTCCTTTGATGAGTATGAAGTGTCCTTCCTTATCATTTTTGATGACTTTTGGGTGAAAGTCGATTTTATCTGATATTAGAATGGCTACTCCAGCTTGTTTCTTGGGATCATTTGCCTGGAAACTTGTTTTCCAGCCCTTTACTCTGAGGTAGTGTTTGTCTTTATCACGAAGATGTTTTCTTGAATGCAGCAAAATGCTGGGTCCTCTTTATCGATCCAGTCTGTCAGTCTATGTCTTTTTGTTGGGGAATTGAGTCCATTGATGTTAAGAGATATTAAGGAATAGTGTTTGTTGGTTCCTGGTATTTTTGATGTTATTTTTACTTTTATGTGACTATTCTTTTGAGTTTGTTAAAAGATTACTTTCTTGCTTTTTCTAGGGTATAGTTTTCCTCTTTGAGCTGATGTTTACCATCCATTATCCTTTGTAGGGCTGGGTTTGTGGAAACATATTGTGTAAATTTGGTTTTGTCATGGAATATTTTGGTTTCACCATCTATGGTAATTGAGAGTTTTGCTGGGTATAGCAGCCTGGGTTGGCAGTTGTGTTCTCTTAGGGTTTGTATGAGTTCTGCCCAGGATCTTCTAGCTTTCATAGTTTCTGGTGAGAAGTCAGGTGTAATTCTGATAGGTCTGCCTTTTCATGTTACTTTACCTTTTTCCCTTACTGCTTTTAATATTCTTTCTTTGTTTTGTCTATTTGGTGTTTTCACTATAATGTGATGGGACGAATTTCTTTTCTAGTCCAATCTATTTGGAGTTCTGTACGCTTCTTGTATATTTATGTTCATCTCTTTCTTTAGTTTAGGGAAATTTTCTTCTACAATTTTGTTGAAGATATTTACTGGTCCTTCAAGTTGGGAGTCTTCACTCTCTTCTATACCTATTATCCTTAGATTCTGTCTTCTCATTGTGTCCTGGATTTCAAGGATGTTTTGGGTCAGAAGCTTTTTGCATTTTGCATTTTCTTTTACTGTTGTGTCGATGTTATCTATGGTATCTTCTGCTCCTGAGATTCTCTCTTCTATCTCTTGTATTCTGTTGGTGATGCTTACATCAATGACTCTTGATCTCTTTCCTAGGTTTTCTAACTCCATGGTTGTCTCCTTTTGTGATTTCTTTATAGTCTCTATTTCTATTTTTAGCTCCTGGATAGTTTTGTGCATTTCCTTTGTCTGTTTGATTGTGTTTTCTTGAAACTCTGCCTGTTTGATTGTGTTTTCCTGTAATTCTTTAATGGATTTTTGTGTTTCCTCTTTAAAGGCTTCTAGTTGTTTATCTCTGTTCTCTTGTATTTCTTTAAGTGTGTTATTCATTTCTTTCTTAAATTCTTCTATCATCATCATGAGAAATGATTTTAAATCTGAGTCTTGCTTTTCTAGTGTGTTGGGGTATCCAGGGCTTGCTGTGGTGGGAGAGCTGGGTTCTGATGATGCCAAGTAGCCTTGGTTTCTATTCCTTGTGTTCTTACCCTTGCCTTTTGCCATCTTGTTAACTCTGATGTTACCTCGTCTTACTCTTTCTGGTTGTGGCTTGCCCCTCCTGCAAGCCTCTGTGTCAACACTCCTCATAGACCAGCTCTGTCTGAGAGGTGTTTGGTTTTGGAGAACTGTGGCACAGGGTCAGCTCTGGGGTGCAGAGAGAAACCAGAAGGATCCTGTCCCCAGCTTTCCCTTGGTTCCTATGTCCTGATGGCTCTGCAAGGGTCTCTCTTGATCCAGTGAGTTTGAACAGAAGTGGTGGTTTTGCCTGTGCTCAAAGGTGTGTCAGCACTCCTGGGATACCAGGTCTCTCCTGGAGCCCTGTGGCCCAGGCTGAGATCCCCAGGCACAAACCCCTGGTAGCCCAGGCCGAGGTCTCCACCCACAGATGGAAACCAGAAGGTTCAGAGGTTTCCTGCCCCCGAGTTTTCAGTCCCTGTATCCCGCCGGTTAAGTGAGGGTTTCTGTGAGCAGTGTTGCTCCCCTTAACCCCACTCATGGCTTTACCATGTTCCTTGGAGGGTAACTTTCTCCTGGTGCTCGTTGGCTATGGACTTCTGGTGGCCCAGGCAGAGGTCTCCACCCACAGATCTGTTGCAAAATTTGAATCCTGCTGTTTTGTTGGATGTATTTTTCAGATGTAGGAGTGTTTTGATGGAGTCATTAGGGACTTTTATGTATAGACTCATATCAGCTGGAAGTAAAGATGCTTTAATTTCTTACTTTCCTACTTGTATGCCCCTGATCTTCATTTTTGAAGAATGGAGAGAGCACATTTTCTTTCTTGATTTTAGTGTAAATGCTCTGATCTTTTCTCTATTAAGAATGATGTTAGCCATGGGCTTCTTTTATATTGCTTTTATTATTTTGAGGTATGTTGTATAAACTAGTAATTAATAAAACCCAGCATGGCATTGCTTCCCATCTCAGTGTTTTATGTTTCCAAATAAAAGAATCATACGCAGACTTTATATTTTAATAAGTCTTAAACAGCACAATAGCTGGGTCACTGTCTAACTTCCACGCTCTTAGGATTTACCTTCTGTCAATAATTCCGAGTTACTACTTACTAATTCTTTGTTCCTTCTTTGCTGCTCCTGACACAGTTGAGCAGCCCTCTGGGCCACCTCTCCCGACCCATTTACATAGCCACTCTGCCTCTCTGTACTGTACACTTTCCTGGCATGGCATCTCTCCTCTTCCTTTCTCCAGGTCTCCTAAAGCCTCTTTCTGTCCTTATCCTGGTTCAAAGCTTGGGAAACCCTAAAATCCTGCCTCTGTCCATCCTCCCCAACTGTTGGCTGTTGGCATCTTTCTTTTTCCAATTAGAAACAACAGGGGGCCAATTCTCAGACCTATATGCAGCCCTTCTCATGTAAACAGTTCTTTGGGGAACATAATTAGCATTCACAATACTAGCAGCTTCAGAGATATATCCTCTGTATCCCTAGATTCTACAGAGCTTTAATCATGAAAGAATGCTGGATTTTTCAAAGGTCTTTTCTGTATCAAACCAGATGATCACATGGTTTTTTTGTATACTTGTGTGGTGGATTACATTAATTTAATTATATTGAACCATCAGTGTATTTCTAGGATGAATCTGACTTGATCATGGTAGATATTCTTTTTGGTGTGTTCTTGAATTCTGCTTGTAAGTTTGTATTTTACCTATTATCTATTGCAGAATGAGCCTAGTAGTAATACATTCTTTTAATCTGCTTTAATCATACAAAAGTTTCCCTTCAGCAGAGGGAATTGGTAGCCCCATGGAGGGAGCAAGAGCGTCAATGGTCCTGACCCTCCCCCTGGTCATCCTGGAGTTCAGACCACCAACCAAAGAATACACATCTATTGACCCATGGTTTGGACTACATATGTGGCAGAGGAATTACCTTGATGGCCATCAGGGAGAAAGGAGAGGACTTTGGGCCTGAGGGTGCTAGAGGCCCCAGTAAAGGGGAATGTCAAGGTGGGAATATGGGAATGGGTGGGTGGGTAGGTGGGAGGAGGAATTCCCTCATAGAGGCGGGGAGGGGGAGGGGATAGGGGGTTTCCAAAGAGGAGACCCAGAAAAGGGGAAACATTGGAAATGTAAATAAAGTATCAAAAAAAAAGTTTCCCTTCTCATTCAATTACAAGTGGTGATTTTATGGGATGTTATAGCTTAGCCTGGCTTTTGTGGTCTTTCAGAACTTGTTGAGCCCAGATCCAATCCTTTCCTGAATTTTTCATTCCAAATTTAATTGTGATTTGGCTTTATGTCAGAGTGGTATAACTTTATTAAATTATGCTTTCATATCTTGAATTTTTCTCATTTCATTTAACTATGTTTTTGTGGTCTTTATTTGATGTTTACTCATATCCTCTTCAAGTTACTTGAACATATTCTTAATTGCTATTTTGAAATTATTTTCTTATATGACACCTAAGTTACTTTTCTCCAATGACATTGCTCTGGGATTATTTAATTTTTTTGTGGAGACTTGTTTTAGTTTTTCATGTTCCTATAATTTCTTTTCTATAATAATAACAATTTATTATTATTATTATTATTATTATTATTATTATTATTATCTTCATTTACAGTCCAACCGCTATTCCCCTCCTGGTCTGCCCCCAGACCATTCCTTAAGCTATACCTCCTCCCTCCATCTCCAAGAGGATGTCCCCAGCCCCCTCACTCCCACCCAACCAAACCTCCCCACTTCCTGGGGCTTCACATCTCTCGAGGGTTAGGTGCATCTTCTCTCACTGAGAACAGACCCAGCAGTCTCTGCTGTATATGTGTCAGGGGCCTCATATTATCTGGCGTATGCTGCCTGGTTGGTGGCTCAGTGTCTGAGAGATCTCAGGGGTCCAAGCTAGTTGAGACTGCTTGTCTTCTTATGGGGTCAACCTCCTCTTCACCTTCTTCCTGCTTTTCCCTAATTCAACCACAGGGGTCCTCAGTTTCTGTATTTTCAGTGAGATATAAGCATCTGGATCTTATTGAGTGAGTATGTGTAAGAAATTGTATTGCCTTATATCTTAATTCATCAGGTGACTGACTGGCTGTATGAGGCTTGGTCGTTAAACAATTTAGATTGAAGTCTGAATAGAGGATCAGAAATAGTCCTGTCTCAACTTGAGTTTAGTGAAGTTTCTAAGCCCAAGAAAGTTTCTATAATGTTAGAAGGTTCTTATATCAATCTTCAGAATCTTAAAGAATGTGCTCTGAACTTTTGTTCACCCAAGGAATGCTGGTAGAGTTGGCAATACAAGTCTAGGATTCCTACCTGAAGAGAAAAGGCTGAAGGAGAAGACAGAAAGCAGGTACTGAATTCATGGTCCTCAGACCAGTTGCAGGGATGAGGAAAATTACAGGTGTGGATCTAGTATTCCTCCTTGGGTAAGAGGTGGAATTGGTGTGAGTTTAGTGTTTACCTAGAGAAGGGTGTAAGTGTGAGCAGAGGGAATGTGGTCACATTGGTAGGAGTGGTAGAATTGATTTTGTAAGAAAAAATAGAGTAATCTTACCTAGGGATGGTAGAAGCAGGTGCAGGAAGTGGCACAGAAAGGCATGAGTGGGACATATATTCCTCAGGTAGGTAGTGGTGAGTAAGTAGAGTTTCTAGTTGTGGGTCTAGTGTCTCACACTGGAGATGTAAACTCCTTGGGTCACAGGTATGGGTGGACTTAGGGGCTTGAGTTTACTGCTTGTCTAGAGAATAGCCTAAGTCAATGGAGAAAATGGGTGGAGTTTAATTGGTGGTGTGAGCCTACAGATGTGGGACAAAGGTTTTTCATTGGTTAACCATTCCTTCAGTTGCTATTCCATTATTGTCCCCACATTTAATTTACACAGGAGCGATTTTGGGTCTAAAGTTTTGGAGGTGAGTGGATATCCTCAATCTATCCACTGGGAGTTCTGCCTGACTACTGCAGGTGGTCTCTTCAGGTTCCATATCCCCATATTTGGGCATCTTGGCTAAGGTCACCCACATTGAGTCCTGTGAGCCACTCCCAACCCAGATTATGTTCATAAGGAAAATTCGTCTGAAGTTCTCTTTCTTTGTTGGGTCTTTGTGTGGTTTAGGTATCCAGCTAACTATAGCCTGTAGTGTTCCTTCTTTTTCTGTTTTGTGGAATTTAAAAAAGAGTATTGGTATTATTCCTTCTTTGAAAGTCTGGTAGAATTCTGCATTAAAACTATCTGGCACTGGCTTTTTTGTTTGTGAAGATTTTAATGACTGCTTCTATTTCCTTAGGTATTATTGGACTGTTTAGATAGTTTACCTGATCTTGATTTAAATTTGATACATGGTATCTTTCAAGAAAATCATCCATTTCCTTTAGATTTTCCAGTTTTGTCAAGTATAGGATTTTGAAGTAAAACCTGATGATTTTTAAAATTACCTCAGTTCTGTTGTTATGTCTCCCTTTTCATTTCTGATTTTGTTAATTTGATAATGTCTCTGTGCTTTTTAGATAGTTTGGCTAAAGGTGTGTCTGTCCTGTTGATTTTCTCATCAAACCAGCTCTTAGTTTTCTTGATTTTATGTATTCTTCTCTTTGATTTCAGCCTGGAGTTTGACTGTTTCTTGACTTCTCTTTTTGGTGTGTTTGATTCTTTTTGTTCTAGAGCTTTCAAGTGTTCTATTAAGTTGATAGTATGAGATATCTCCAATTTCTTTGTGAAGACACTTAAAACTATGACTTTTCCTCATAGAACTGCTTTCTTTGTGTTCTATAAGTTTGGGTGTACTGTGTCTTAATTTTCATTGAATTCTAGAAGCTCTTTAACTTATTTCCTTATTTCTTCCCTGAATGATCAGAGTAGAGAGTTGTTCAGTTTCCATCAGAATATGGGCTTTCTGTTGTTTTTGTTGTTGTTGAAATCCAGCCTTAGTCCCTGATATCTGAGAGAATTCAAGGGATTATTCCAATCTCTGTGTATCTGCTGAGGCTAGTTTTGTGTCAGAGTATATGGTCAACTTTGGAAGAGTTTTCCTGAGGTGCTGAGAAGAAGGTATATTCTTTTGTTTTGGGGTGAAACGTTCTGTAGATATCTGTTCAATTCAATTTGTTCATAACTTCTGTTAGTTTCATTGTGTGTCTGTTTAGTTCTGTTTCAATGACCCATCCATCCATTGCTAACAGCTGGTTGTTTAAGTGTCCCACTATTATTATATGAGGTTCAATGTGTATTTTGAGTTTTTCAAATATTGTTGTCCTCTCATTTGGGGCATAGATGTTCAGAATTGAGACTTCACCTTGGTTGCTTTTTCCTTTGATGAGTATTAAGTATCCTTCCTCATCTCTTTTGATTACCTTTGGCTGAGAGTCTATTTTATTGGATATTAGAATGGCTACTCCAGCTTGTTTCTTGGAACTGCTTGCTTAGAAGACTTTTTCCTAGCACTTTACTCTGAGCTTATGTATATCTTTGTTGCTGTGGTGTGTTTTCTGCATACAACAGAGTGATGGATCCTTTCTATGTATCCAGTCTGTTAGCCTGTATTGTTGTATTGAATTGAGTCCATTGTTATTCAGAGATATTAATAACCAATGATTTTTAGTCCCTGTTATTTTGTTGTTGAAAGAAGTACTGTGTGTGTAATGCTCTTCTTTTGTGTTTGTGAGATGATTAATTTCTTGTGTTTTCTTGGGTTTAGTTACCCTCCCTGTGTTGGAGTTTTTATTCTAGTATCCTCTTTATGGCTGGATTATTAGAAATATATTATTCAAATTTGAGTTTTCCATGAAATATCTTGGTATCTCCATCTATGGTGATTGAGAGTTTGCTGGACATAATAGTCTTGGCTGGCATCAGTGTTCCATTAGGATCTTCAAGAAAGCTGTACAGTTTCTTCTGGCTTTAGAGTCTGTGTTGAGAATTCAGGTGTAATTATGGTATGTCTGCCTTTATATATTACTCGGCCTTTTCTTCTTGTACCTTCTATTGTTCTTTCTTTGTTCTGTACATTTAGTGTTTTGATTATTATGTGGCAGGAGGATTTTATTTTCTGGTCCAGTTTATATTGTGCTCTGTAGGCTTCTTGTATGTTTATGGGCATCTCTTTCTTTAGGTTAGAGAAGTTTTCTTCTACGATTTTGTTGAAGATGTTTTCTGGGTCTTTGAACCGGCAATTTTTACCCTCTTCTATTCCTATTATTTTTAGGTTTCATATTTTCATTATTTCCCAAATTTCTTGGACATTTTGCTTGGGAACTTTTTACATTAGGAATTTTCTTTGACTGATGTATCAATTTTTTTAATGGTATTTTCTATGCCTGAGATTGTCTCTTCCATCTCCTGTGTTCTGTGGGTGATGCTTGTGTCTGTAGTACCTGTTCTGTTTCCTAGGGTTTTCATCTCCAGGGTTGCCTCCATTTGTGTTTTCTTTATTGCTTCTGTTTCCATTTTCAGGTCTTGGACCAATTTGTTCATTTCCTTTACCTGTTTGATTGTATTTTCCTGTTTTTCTTTAAGGTATTTATTTGTTTCCTCTTTAAGGGCTTCTACCTGTTTGACTGTGTTTTCCTGTATTTATTTAAAGGATTTATTTATATCCTCTTTAAAGGCCTCTATTATCTTCATGTGATGAGACTTAAGGACAGTATCTTGTTCTTCTAGTGTGTTTGGATAGTCAGGGTTTGCTGTAGTAGGAGACCTGGATTCTGATGGTGACATATTTCATTGGCTTCTGTTGCTTCTTTTATTGCATGTGTTTTTCACAGTCTGGCTGTCTTTGGTGTTGGGGGGCCTCAGTATCCTGGGTTGGAGCAGGCTTCTCAGGAAGCATGTGGAACTGTGTGTCCAGGGTTAGAGCAAACCTTCTCAGAGGCAGGCAGAGCTTTAGGGTTGGTGAGCAGTTTTAGTGCAGTGTTTTGGCAGGGGACCATGGGTGGGAAGGGGGATGGCGGACATGTTTATTCATCATGAGTGCAAGTGGAGGTGCTGACCAGGAGGGAGATGGGGCTCTGACAGGATTGGACAGAGCCCACATCTGTTGGCCTCTGTGAGGTTCTAGCTGGCATATCTCACCTGTGTCCATGTTTAGAGGAGACCCCACAGAGACAGGCAGGTCTGTGGGGTAGCAGTGGGAGTGAACATGCTGGTCTATCTTCAATATTTCTATTTCCTTATTGAATTCAGCTCTCAAATACTGGGTTATTTTTATCATTTAATTAGGCCTTATGTTTGTAATTTTTGAGGGGATTACTTAGTATTTATTTCTATTATATTTAAATTAATTTAGCTGTTTGTGTTTTCTTTAAACCACTTGAATTCTTTAATAAAGGTTATGGTTGTGCTACATTCTGTGTCTTGTAGTTCATCTCTGTAATTCTCATAGGAGAACACTTCTATTGGACTGGTAGTTTTTGTTGGCGATATACTCTTGGCTTTTTATAATTTTTGATGAGACCTGATCATATAGATTTATTTCACTTTGTATGCCTGAAGTGAGATTATAGGCTGCATCTGTTGAGTGCAAGTTTGCTTGTTGTTTTTGTTGTTGTTGTTGTTGAAGCTTGGTTAATTTCAGATGATGTATGTGGGTTGGTTGGTTCATTGTCTAGATACTTTGCATTGGGTTTGGATTGGAGTAATGCGACAAACAGATCTGCTGTGACTGTTTTGCAGAATGTGCTATCTGAGCTTTGCCTGGGAATGTAATGATGGCATGATTGTGGCTGGGCATTGTGGACTTGCATCAGTAGTCCAGCATGTAGACTGTGATTTTGATATGCCTGAAGGATAGGGATAAAGGCAAGTAAAATTCCATGGACTCACCAGGCTGGGCCAACACACAAATATGTATCCCAGATCAATCTTTGAGTTTAGATGTGGTACAGCTTGTAGACTCACCATACTTGTCCAGCTCACAGCATGGATAACCTTGGAAAAGCCTAAAGGTTGAGCATGGCACAGGCATGTTTCAGACCTGAAGACATAGAAGGATGCACTGACATACAGGTTTACAAATATCATCATTAAAAAATAGAGGGAAGCTTCTTTTTTTTTTTTTTTTTTTAATTTTTATTTTTGGTACTTTATTTACATTTCCGATGTTTCCCCTTTTCTGGGTCTCCTCTTCGGAAACCCCGAATCCCCTCCCCCTCCCCGACTCTGTGAGGGAATTCCTCCTCCCGCCTACCCGCCCACCCATTCCCATATTCCCACCTTGACATTCCCCTTTACTGGGGCCTCTAGCACCCTCAGGCACAAAGTCCTCTCCTTTCTCCCTGATGGCCATCGAGGTGAATCTTCTGCCTAATATGTAGTCCAAACCATGGGTCAATAGATGTGTATTCTTTGGTTGGTGGTCTGAACTCCCGGCCGACCAGGGGGACGCGGTCAGGCCCATTGTCGCTCTTGCTCCCTCCATGGGACTGCCAATTCCCTCCGCTCCTTCAGACCTTCCTCCAACCCCTCCATCTGGTACCTCACTCTCAGTCCAGCGGTTACTGTTAAATGAAATTTGGACATTCTGAACTTGTGGGCTAATATCCGCTTATCAGTGGATACCATGTTCGTTCTTTTGTGACTGAGTTACCTCGCTCAGGATGATATTTTCAAGTT
>JAPYYD010005730.1:0-11828 GCA_028551405.1 Uromys caudimaculatus | reverse complement strand
TTGCATAACATTGTTCTAAGCTGACATCATCATGTATAACCTGTACTCTTAATTGAGAATATGGGCCTTCACCTAGTTACTGATTCTTGACAATATTAATGCCTCTAGTTTTATTTTGTTGCTTCATAACCAAAGCCTCATCTTTCTGTTATGTTAGACATTATAGTTCAGGACTAAGATGGCTGTCATCAAATCTCTCAAATCTTTTGGAATTATCTGATTTGTGTCTGGCCGAGTTATTATGTTTATATATATATGATGAATGTGACCATAGTACATTACTGCTTTTCAAAATCTCTTTAAGTCTAGTACTGCTATAGTGTGCCCCCGAATTCTTCATAAAATTGTGAATTTCTCACATATGCATCTAATTCCCTTATCATAGCTAGAAAAATTGGTTTAGGATTTTAATGGATTTAGACACAAGGTGGCAATGTAGGATTTAGCTTGGATTCATCCAAAAATTATGATTCAAAGAATTGTCTTACTTTTATTCTATTGTTTGTAATTTAGCACGGATTTCTTCAGCTCTTTACTTCTCCAAGTCTGTTTTATTCTGCTCTTATTTAAAAAGAACCTATATAATTGCAATCATCACCAAAAATTATCATTAATATGCTGATAATCAAAAGAAAATGATATGGGATCCAAATGTACTTGCTATTATGATTTCCATTTGTTAACTCAGAACATATTTTTTCTTTTATTCTGATACTCTCCTTTCTTCAGAGGCTTCACTTTATTATTTTCAAACTATTTTTTCTATGATTTTTTTTTTATACCTAGTTTCTTTTCTACTCTTTTCAAATTTAATACCTTACCAATTCAGAAGTTCAGAGCTTCTTACTCTGACCCTGGCTCTGGGAAAATGTTTCTTCTGCCCTTCTGAGGTTCAGCTTTGAACATGGAACTAACAGTTGGCTCTGCCCTCTCATATTGGTTCAGACTTCTGCCCTACTCTGTCTCAGCACTCTGCCAGCCCACTTGCCAAGCTTTTGCTCTTGCAGCCCTCTCCATGGGCGTTGGCTTTTACCCATGGGCCACTCTGCTCACAGAGGATGTTCTACTTCTCAGCTCTTGAAGCAACTGACTGGAGAAACCTTAGCTTCTGTGCAGGGACCTATTTTGCCCTCTGTGCTTCAAGCTCGTGGGCTCTGTCTACCACCCAACTATGTCCCACACTGGTCTGGGCTGGTACCTCTGACCTCTGCCCACTCTGGACCTGCAGTAGCCCCCAGGCAGAGCAGCGTGGTCCAGGACTGTGGATGTACTTCCATTAGTGATTGTCCACAATATGAGTGCTTACAAGTCCCTTAGGACAGGAAGGGGCCAACTTACCACACTCCAGGCTTGGGAGAATTGCATCAGGATGTGCCCTAAGGCTCTGCTCACTATTAAAAGGAGCAGAGCCTCCCAACCAGCTATGTTGCTAGGGAAATATTTTACCCATTTTCCACCTCAACTTTTCTCAGGCCCTAAGCTTGGATATATATGCCCTCCATTTGGATGACATTTACAGCCTGATTGTCTGTGACCTACCAGCATGAATAATGAGACAAGGAGGCATATTTATTTATGAATAAATAGGTCTTAAAGCTTAGAATTGTTCCCATCTTGCTCATATATAACTTCATTAATTAATTTATTCTAAGCTACTTCCTGCCACATGGCCGGTTACTTCTTATTATAGGTATATTTATATGGTAAAATTTAAAAATTCATATGATCAGCTTGTCAGATTATAATGGATTCCCAAGCGTGTCCTGCCTCCTTATGGAAGCCTTCATGGGGCCCAAAACTGGGAAGAGTTGACTGTCCGGTTTTTCCCCGGGGGACCCTCCAGGGAAGCTATTGGCCATGGACCTGAGGAGGGAAACTGCCATCGGGGGAAAGACAATAAGAGACAAGAAATACTTTGGGAGCAATTTGAATACCCGATCAAGCTCAGACTCCTTTATTTCTAAGTCTATACATAAGCACTTAGGGAGGGAAGTGGGGGGAGTAGAGAGGTTTCTAGAGGTCACTACAGGGCAGAAGAGACAGAGGGAGAGAAGTTCTCAGGGCTGCTTAATTGCAGCCAAGCATTACACCACTGTAAATCAGCATAACAAGCCTCAAGATAGCAGGACATCTCAAGCTTTCTTTGGGGCCACAGGCTACTATAAACAAACCATCTATTGCCTACAGGAGACAGCTGCAGTGGGGAGGAACCAAAGGAATGTCTGCTAAAGCCTGGGACCCTCTGGCTAGCTCACTAAGAACAAGGCCTTAGGTTCTAACAAGGCCATTTGATCTCCGACACAAAACTTATGTTGCAGCCATGAAACCAGCTTGGAAACCTGCCTAACTACCTATCCTAGTAGGATCCACCAGTCACCCAGCTGGTCCACCTAGGATTGCCAGCAGAGGTGAGTGGCAGTCGCTGGAATCACATTGTCTAACTCTGGCCTTGCTACCCTGTCTGGAGGAGATTTGCAGGACTCCAAGCGCATTCTGCCTCTCTGTGGAAAACTTCCTGGTCCTCAAAACTAACCAGCGTGTACCCTTGTGTCAGACTGGGACACAACCTGAAGAGTAGGGTCCTCTCAGGACACCGCCTGCAGGTTAGGATCTGCCTGAGGCACAGCCAACAAAGAAAAGTACCCTTATCTCCATCATAGGCCCTGTAACTCACCTCACCTTCCTGAGAAGTCCTGCTGCCATCGAGATCAGCCAGCCAATACCAGAGAAAAGCAGATGCCTAAAAGACAGAGTAAGAACACAATCAACAGACCCCCAGGGCAATATGGCACCAGCAGAGCAAGCTATTGTGCTACAACAAACCATGGATAACCTAAAGAAACCAAAGCACAAGAAGATGACCTTAAATTCAGTCTTATAATGATGATAGAGGCCTTTAAAAAGGAAATGAATAAATCACTTAAAGAAATACAAGAAAATAAAACAAACAGATAGAGGCCTTTAAAGTGGATACAAGTAAATCCCTTTAATAAATACAGGAACATTTAATTAAACAGGTGAAAAAAAGAAATAAAACTACCCAAAACCTGAAAATGGAAATTTAAGCAATAAAGAAAACAAAAATTGAGGGAATCCTGGAGATAGAAAACTTAGAGAAGAGAACAGGAAGACACATAGCATCCTTCACTAACAGAAGGGATGGTAAGAGAGAATCTCAGGCATAGAAGATATAATAGAAGAAACTGATTCATCACTCAAAGACAATGTTAAATCTAAAAAATTCCTGACACACAACATCCAAGAAATATGGAATACAATGAAAAGTTCTAACCTAAAAATACTAGGAATAGAAGAAAGTGAAGAGTCCAAATTCTGAGATCCAGAATATGTTTTCAACAAAATCATAGAAGTAAATTTCCCAACCTAAAGAAAGAGATGCCTATGAATATACAAGAAGCTTACAGAACACCAGTTAGATAGGAGCACAAAAGAAAATCCTCCCAAATCTACAAAACAAAGAAAGAATGTTAATAGCTTCAAAGGAAAACCACTAATTAACATAAAGAGGGAGACCTATCAGAATTACAGGCGATTCTCAACACAAACTCTAATGGGTAGATGTGCCTGGATAGATGTCTTGTAGCCTCTAAGAAACCACAGATGCCAACCTAAACTAATATACTCAGCAAAATTCTCAATCATCTTGGATGGAGAAAACAAGATATTCTACGACAAAAACAAATGTAAACAATATCAATCCACAAGTACAACCCTACAGAAAATACTAGGAAAAAAATCTACATACCAAGGAGGTTAACTACACACAAGAAAACAAAGAAAATAAATAATTCCATATCAGCAAAATCAAAATACACACACACAGACACACACATGCACAGAGAGAGAGAAAGAGAGAGAGACAAAGACAGAGACAGTGACAGAGACAGAGAGAGACAGACAGAGACACAGACAGAGTAACACCACTGACATCAAAATAACAGGAATTAACAATCATTGATCATTAATATCTCTCCACATCAATGGGCTATAATCCCCAATAACATAACACAGGATTACAGATTGGATGAGAAAATAGGATCCATCATTCTTCTGCATACAAAAACCACACCTCAGCAATAAAGATAAATATTACCACAGGGTTTAGGGCTGGAATAAGGTTTACCAAGCAAACAGACCCAAGAAGCAAGCTGGCATAGCCATTCTAATATCTAGTAAAGTAAACATTCAATGAAAATTAATCAAAAGAGATGATGACAAACACTTTATACACATCAAAGGAAATAAATAACATGATGACATCTCAAATTTGAACATATATGCCCCAAAAGCAAGCTCATCCACATTCATAAAAGAAACATCATTAAAGCTTAAGAGTGCATCAAAAACACATTAATAGTGGGGCCTTCAATATCCCAGGCTCACTTATTGACATGTCATTCAGAAAAAAAAAACTAAACAGAGAAAAAACAAAACTAAGTGACATTATGAATCAAATTGACCTAACAGACACCTCTAAAATATTTCACCCAAACACAAAAGAATATACCTTCTTCTCAGCACCTCAAGTATCCTTCTCAAAAACTATGCACTTGGTTATAAAGCAAGAAAGTGATTTTTAACTATTGGTTTTGAAAAAATAATTCATCTTCAACTGTTTATAGAATTTCAAGTCAAATAACTGAATAATAAATTTCAAGATGTAACATACACTTCAAGGGCTATATTTTACTTTCATGAGTAAATATTAAGCTACAAAATGGCACTGAAAGTTAATGGGAATTACAGAAATAAACATTTTGGGAACAAGATATGACTTTCATATTTATATCACTCAACAGGTCTGTAAGTGAACATTTCTTGAATAAGTTATTGGTTGTATGGAATGATAATTCTTGTAGGAGCATCTCAAATTTCTTTTAAATAAAGTTCAGAATCTCACTTCACATTCTCCTACCGCAACTAAATCTCTATTAAAAAAATCCTAACGTTTGACTCTAGATAAAACACGTTTCATCACAGGTAATATTCCATCTAATTTCAAATAATAAAATAGTTAATAAATATGACATAAATTTAACCTCTAGTAGTGTTTACTAATTAAATATATATTATTGTTTATCTTCTGGCTATGTTAAAATAATAATTAAGTATAATAATAATTAAGTAAAATATAACAACACTAGCAGCAGCTACCTCAACAACTAATCAGGGAACTACATGCAAATCATGTCTCCCTGGTAGATATAATGAAAGAAAGGCATAAGGGGTTGATTCTCTTCTCCATTGTTATTGTCCGAGGAGTGAAGAAACCTCAAGTTTCAACACAAACCATAGGCTGTGGTGAGGTGGAAGTGTCTGATAGTGCCATATGATGAAGACTCACATATGTTTTGCTCAGGTACACTTATATGGTATTTTGCTGAGTCAAGACTCATGAGAGGACATGTGATGTTTAGAGAGAGTATAAATATGACTCATCAGACAGTGATGGGTGAACTTGCCTATCTAGCTTTGCAACATGTCCTTGGTCTCAGTCTTCTCTGATCTTTGCTTTATTGCCAGCAGGGAACTTTTCCTGGAGCCCTGGCTGGTTCTGGTTACTTCCACTGACTCAGGCAGATTCAGTGGAGGCCTAGCTGTTTCTGCTGGATTGTGCCACTGTTGCTGATTCATGTTTTGTATCTTGACATTACTATACTGGATTGATGGAATCCTCACAAAGAGAGCCTGAAATTGCCCACAAAGAACTTCTTCTAAATGTGCCCACATCCCTTTGTTCTATTTACTATCTTTTTTTCCCTACTTTGGACGGTGGGCTAGAGGAACCTCAAAGCATTTGAGAACTCTCATTAAAAGTAGGTTTTAAAAAAATCTAGGCCTACACTGTGGAGTTTCCATTATTTTCCATTGTTTTCTTTTCTGCCAAAATGAACTGGTTCATATCTCTATTACCTGATAAAAAATTGGAAGCATTATTTGGTTGTAATAGTATTAATCACAACATATTTATGATTGATCAGCAATTTAAATAATCTCAATCTTGGAATTTTTTTTTACACTCTTTATAAGTGAAAAAAGAAAAAAAACCAGACTGAATACATGAGGCAGTGCTGCACTCATACATTTTAGACATCTTTGGAAAAGATCCTGACTACATCTTTTGTCTTTTATTTTGCAATGTGTACACTGAGATGTATGTGAAAACAACACAGTTCATGAGTGTTTTTTTTAATTGGCATGCATTATACCATTTATTATGCTGCTCTGTGAGACCCGGAATGTCTGTACTCAGGATTATTGATTAATACTACCAAGATCTATAATTCTCTATTTCTCAGTTTCCATTTTCTCCAGTTTCAGCACCAAAGTAATTTCAGGACTAAAAATTATTAACTAGCTATTGCTTCAATATTTGGTGGCAGTCATTGTGGAATACCTGAGTTAGTTCATATGTGTATACAATCAGGATAGTGCATATAATTGTGTTCCGAATTGTATGTTGGCATAGATGAAGTTGTCAGAATTACTGCTTTTGTAATAGTTGTCAGAGTCAGTCAAATTAAATCATCAAGATGATTTTCTAAATACATATATGATGAAGTTTAAATGAAGTCTCATAAAATGGAATGACAGCTTCATAAAGTCTACAAGCTTTGAAATTTGCACCGAGGGCAATACCAGCAATGACCTGATGTTTTTGGAGACGCAGTTATTTTAAAGATATTCTCCACAATACAATCATCTGTAACTTATGACTCCATAGTAGTTGATATATTGTTTTTTCTTCATCATAGAGAGTACATTTCTGAACAGTAGTGTTGTGGTAACCTCCAACCCAAATAAGACCGGGCAAAGAAAACACAACTCATTTAATAGGAATGCAAGCTACAAGCCTAGATTGAGCAGATGTACCACAACACTACTATATTCCCCATCCGTGAGACCCCTTATAACCTGCGGTTTCTCCAGGTCATGTGCTTCTGCTCCATTCTCCTTTCATGTCCTCCTCCTTCTCCATCTTCCCCCTCCTCTCTCTCCTCCTGCCTTCTACCCCCCAAACTTTTTGACTCCTCTTTCCCTCCTACTGCCCAAACACTGGCTCTAGCCTTTATTTGAAAATTAAAGTGGGAAGATGGTTCACAAAGCACCTGTATATGTGATTCACTCCTCTTCTCTCACCCCTCCCTCATGGGAAAGCAGAATTAGCATCAAGATACAAGACCAGGGCTATCCACAACTCTTCCCCCTTTCTGTCCAATTAAAAGATTCTTTTATCTTAGATATAAATTGAGTACAACTATTACCATTTTGTAATTTATAAAGTACATGATAGACCTAACAACCACTCCATCATTTTTGTCAATGAACTAGAACCTCTATCATCTATCCTAACTTAAAAGGTTTATAATGCTACTCCTGACTCAAGTACTATATTTAGATTGTATGCCATCTGAAAACCATCCTCTCAAATCTATATCATCTTTCTCAATGCTAAACAGCTTGGGCTGGCAATGAGAATGCCAGTCTTCAACACCATCAGAAATCCAAGAAAAACTAATATTACCTGAAAATGTGAGAAGCACAAAATACAGCTTCCAAAACTTAGCCAAATTATAGAGACCACTGATCATCAGGATAGTCCCTATACTTCAAAACGTTGGAGCGTCAGTCTTCAGCCTTCTGGTGAGGAATCATGTGACAAACCTTTGTAATGCAGAATTTTGAAGGCCTGATAACCCTGCTTGGCAGAGATTATCAGTTGACTATTCTTCATAGTGTGTCCTTTTTCTGGACAGTATTTTGTCTGTAGATGAAATGAGGCAATTCTTGCCTAGTGGCAGTCTTGCCACAACTGGAGCAACTCCACTGATGCTCAATTTCTCCATTGAATCCAAGAATGGGGTGCTGTCAGAAGCAGATAGCTATCTAGCCAAATGATCTTTAATAAAGAAATGTCCATAAACGTCATATTCTGTGGACTTCTGATGCCTTTGACGACTATCTATCTACCCAAAGCATCTCTGATCTGTTAAGCCTTGACTACTCTTAGGAATTTCTATTTTAAATATCTCACAAACACCCTTTTAATTAACTCAGGACCATGAGTTTGCTATCTGGCCCTTAACTCACATTGTTCAATCATCTAAAACAGTTATAATAGCAGTTATAGAAGGACTAGGTCTAAGCCTTGTTTTTTTGTTTTGTTTTTGTTTTTTGGTTTTTGAGACAGGGTTTCTCTGTTTAGCCCTGGCTGTCCTGGAACTAACCTGTAGACCAGGCTGGCCTCAAACTCAGAAATCTGCCTTTCTCTGACTCCCAAGAGCTGGAATTAAAGGCATGGGCCACCACTGCCCGGCAAGCCTTGTATTCTTAAATCTGTCATATAGGCACAATGTCTATATAAGAGTGACAATATTAACCCCAATTTTATGTCAATAAGAAATTCATACCAATGAGAACTTTAAATTTGTATCAAATAAATTCTGTACCAATGTAAGAGATTAGAACTTCAACTTTGTATCAATTATAAAGATTTATAACAATATAAGTTATAGATAGAAATGTAATGTTTTGCTTAAGAGTAAATTTGCTAATCTATCCATCTTTGTCTTTTCCTATAATTTCTATGATATTACTATATATCCCTTTTCTTTTTCACCTCCTTCCCTTTTACCTAAGAAGGAAGGATAGGGAAGAGGAAAGGAAAGGTAGAAATCCCTGAGTTTAAGCTCTCTAGTTTCTTCCCTGTCTAAAGTTACATTTGTAAAGTATCCCTTAAATGACAACATATCTATAATTCATAAAATAACCAGAACCATCCACCCCAACATAAGGAACTGGCACATCTGTAACTAATTTAGAAAATGATCTAGACTCATGCCTTCCTATCTCAAAGGTTGACTTTTCCCTATGAGATACATCCTGCTTTAATGAATGTGGACAATAAATTTCTAATTGAGCATTTTATACCCAGGAAGATCATGCTTAAAACTAATAATGAATGTTCTCTACTGCACTTCTCAGTTTCTGTTTTCACTTGTTTTACTACTTATGTCATTTAATAGAAAAACTAATCGTTGATTACGAAGTTGGTATCATGGGCTAGAAAATTTCTGAGTTTTTGAATTAAATGAAATCAAGGATGTGCAGTCAGAATTGTTGTTTCTGAGAAGTCTCATAATAGTTGAAATAATTGCTATAGACAGAAAAGTACCAAATACCTTTGTAGTTACTTGATGCAGTTTCAAGTAAAATATCTCAAGATTTCCTGACAGTCCCATGCAGACTGAAAGTCTTTTGAGAAGTACAGGTCATATGCCTAATGTTACAATATCATGGCCATGAGTTTTGATCATATAAATCAAAATTTTATTTTGAATATATTATCAGATAAAACAAGTTACTAAAATGTTTCTGTAGCATTTGATATAATGAAGTGTTATTAAGAGCATGTAAACCTGATTTGTGAAGAGTAAGAGTTATTTTTTAGTCATTATTGGTGGCTGTGATTATTCAATATGTTTTAAATGAATTGAAGTTCAGAGATAACAACAATACATAGAACCAATGAGGTCATGAGAAATAGTACTACTTGCATGATTAATAAAACCACAATAGAAGGAATAGAATAGATTTATCAACAGGAACTCAGTTTGGATTCTTAGAAGGAAGACTCCAGAATTGTTTACTAAATATCTACTGCAGGTTCATCATTGTATAAGAAAATGATGATGTTACTTCCCTGTCATGATGCAATCATGCTCACAACTTCACAGCAAGTCTTGTTCTTTATGAGATGCCATTTTTGATAATAGCCCACTGAAAGAGTCAATGGGAGAAAGAAACAATGTCACAGAATTTGTCCTTCTGGGGCTTACTCAGGATCCTGCAGGTCAAAAAGTATTATTTGTCATGTTTTTCTCATCTATATTGTGACAATGTTTGGCAACCTGCTTATTGTGTTGACAGTGATTGCTAGCCTCTCTTTGGGCTCCCCAATGTACTTCTTCCTTGCCTGGCTTTCATTCCTGGATATTGCTTATTCCACCTCCATCTCACCAAAGTTGATTATGGACTTGCTATGTGATGAAAAGTCCATCTCCTTCACCGCGTGCACGAGCCAGCTCTTTATAGAGCATTTATTTGGTGGTACTGAGATTGTCATTCTGGTGGCAATGGCTTATGACACTATGTGGTAATCTGTAAGCCACTGCACTATTTGGCCATCATGAATCGAAAGGTTTGTCTTATTTTGTTGGGATTTTCCTGGGTTGGAGGTTTGACACACTTCATGATTCAAATTGTTTTGTTTTCAACCTTCCTTTCTGTGGTCCAAATATTATTGATCACTTTATGTGTGACATGTCCCCATTATTGGGACTTGTGTGCACTGACACCTACTTCATTGGTCTCACCCTCATTGCCAATGGTGGAGCCATGTGCATTGTAGTCTTTATACTTCTCATAGTGTCCTATGGAATCATCCTTAGATCTCTCAAGAATCACAGTCAGGAAGGCAGGCGCAAAGCCCTGTCTACCTGCAGTTCCCACATCATGGTAGTTATATTCTTTTTTGTTCACTGTATTTTCATGGATGCCAGACCTGATTATAACTTTTTGAGTGACAAATACATTATTGTATTTTATACAATTTTCACTCCCATGCTAAATCCTTTAATTTACACTTTAAGAAATCAGAGATGAAAAATTCTATGCAAAATCTCTGGTGTACAATGTTAACGATGAATAGAATAAGATTGTCTTGTCACTGAACATGTAACTAAATATAAATGAACAATCAGTGAAAAATTCTAACAGAAGACAGTATCAAAAATGTACAGGCAATTAATTACTGCTGAGACAATGAGAATTAGCCTCTCTCAGGGGTTAGATGCCTTATTGGTAGTCCAATGTAGAGTGGTTAGCTCTGAAATCATACACACACACACACACACACACACACACACACACACATGTGTCTGTATATATATGTATATATACACATACATATGTATATATATATTTAATTAAGCATATTTATATATTTTGTGTATGCATATACATTCATAAATTCATACACATATATTAAAATAATCAACAAAACTCTGGAGGCTATCAACAAGAATGAGTAGGCAGAAGACATATTTAAGAGAGAGCAGCTGGGAAGCACTGGAGGGAAGAATGAGGGGGGCATAGGATAATTCTATTTCATTTAAAACATAACTAATAACAAAATAAGCTAATAACTTCTATTCAACAGATTTCTTTATGATACTTTTAAAAATGAAAATCCCTAAAAAGAAGAACAAAGTAACCTTTGGTTTTATAATCAGTTCAAAGTAAATTTCAGGAAATGCACAGAAGACATATGCTTTTTTTCCCATAATACAGAAAGCTAAGCTCAGTTGAACATAATTTATCTCAGTTAATATTGAAATGAGAATTAGCCAAAAACTGTTAATTATTATTGATTGAGAAATAAAGCAATTTTGAAAACTTATGACCATTCACATTCATAAGAAAGGATTATGGTTAATAGATATACTATGTAAACTTTGAATGTGTCTTATTTTCTATTGTATAATGCTTTTTAGTTTTATGTGGTAGATTTATTATGTTTGCTTATATGGAATACCAATTTATTGGTTAGTAATCATCCATTTTGTGCATATTTAATAGTTTGTTTATTTTTTTCCAATTGGATTTTTATGATACCTACAATTATGAGCAAAGTATAAATTGTACATGCATATTCATGAATAGGTTTGCTTTAAACATGGATAAATATATATGAGTAACAGAACTAAATTTAGTGGTCAACTTACCTTTGCCTTCATAAGAAACTG
>JAPYYD010005729.1:0-11829 GCA_028551405.1 Uromys caudimaculatus | reverse complement strand
GTCAGGCCCATTGACACTCTTGCTCCCTCCATGGGGCTGCAAATTCCCTCAGCTCCTTCAGACCTTTCTCCAACTCCTCCATCTGGGACCTCACTCTCAGTCCAGCAGTTACTGTTAAGTGAAACTTGGGCATTCTGAACTTTTGGGCTAATATCCGCTTATCAGTGAGTACATACCATGTTCCTTCTTTTGTGACTGACAGCATTTTCAACAAATGGTGTTGGTTCAACTGGCGGTCTACATGTAGAAGAATGCAAATTGATCCATTCCTATCTCCTTGTACAAAACGCAAGTCCAAGTGGATCAAGGATCTCCACATAAAACCAGTTACACTGAAACTAATAGAAGAGAAAGTGGTGAAAACTCTCGAACACCTGGGTACAGGGGAAAAGTTCCTGAACAGAACACCAGGGGCTTATGCTCTAAGATCAAGAATAGACAAATGGGACCTCATGAAATTGCAAAGCTTCTGTAAGGCAAAGGACACTGTCAATAGGACAAAACAGCAACCAACAGATTGGGAAAAGATCTTAACCAATCCTATGTCTGATAGAGGGCTAATATCCAATATATCCAAAGAACTCAAGAAGTTAGACTCCAAAAAACCAAATAACCCCATCAAAAAATGGGGAACAGAGCTAAACCGAGAATTCTCAACTGAGGAAATTCGCAGGGCTGAGAAGCACCTAAAGAAATGCTCAACATCCCTAGTCATCAGGGAAATGCAAATCAAAACAAGTCTGAGATTTCTCCTCACACTAGTCAGAATGGCTAAGATCAAAAGCTCAGGTGACAGCAGATGCTGGCAAGGATGTGGAGAAAGAGGAACACTCCTCCACTGTTGGTGGGACTGCAAGCTGGGAAAACCACTTTGGAAATCAGTTTGGTGGACCCTCAGAAAAATGGACATAATACTACCTGAGGACCCAGTATACACTTTTGTCCATACTTCTTTGCTTACACATTTTCATTGGACTGACTCATTGGCCTGGTACAAGGCCTCTGGCTTCTGCAACTCTGTTAATACTGCAACATCACTGGGGCTCCTACTGTATATCTTTGTGTTGCTCTGTGTCATGAAGACCCTGCAGTTTTTTATTTGTAGGGCCGGCCCCTTCAGGTAAAGCATGTTATTGATGGGGCCAGTCAGGGCATTAGACATGTTGTGGTAGGGCAATTCAAAACTCTGGAATGAGGCCTGAGAGGTATCTGAGCTGGTCTGCCCTCCAGCTCTTCTACTCTCATGTCTTGAGGTAGGCTCACCAGCAACCACCACAAACAGGACCCAGCTAAACCTTGTGCCTAGGTGAGGTACAGCATCTACTCTCCTCAGTAATGCAGCTGTTGATGGACAAGACCAGTTCTCCCATTCTCATGACCCTAGGGCCTGTCTGTCATAGATTGTGAAGGATGAGGAAGGAGTACAAACCATTGTTTGAACCATTAACTAGCAGACATGATGCAGGCACAGCTCTGCTGTGCTCATGACATTGGAGTTAGTTCAATTGCAACCCCCATATCCAGGGACAGCTCTACTGTGCTGTGAGATGCAGGACCTGTTTTCTCGGGTGCTGTGACAGTTGAGGGTCAGGACCAGCTCCCTGCTCTCATGACCCCATTGAGGCCAACTCGTCTGCCCCTCCCAGTGGCAAGGGCAAAAGGGAGAGGAGAAGATCTCTCCCTCACCAACCCTACTGCACAGCAAAAAAGAGACAGGGCCAGTTCTCCCAGTCTAACACACTAAGGGCTGGCTCTCTTGTAAACCCCATATTCAGTGTCAGCTCTACTATGCTGCCCAGGTAAGATGCAGGGTCTGCACTCTTAAGTGCTGAAGCATTTGAGGGATAGAGCTAGCACTCCCACTCTGATAACCTTGGGGTCAGATGTCCTGCCTGCTGTATATGGCAAGAGATAAGGGGAGGCAGCCTCTTTCCCTTGCCTGTGTCACCACATGGCAGAGAGGTGGCAGGGCTAGCTTCCCCACAATAAAGTCTTCAGGTCCAGCTTGTCTATTTTTAAAGCCAGTAAACCTTAGATTTTGGGGTTTTCAATCCCACACTTTCAGTGCACGTATGATGACTACACAGTCAGACAGAAAGACAAGTTATAGATAGATAATCTCTATCTTTCTGTTTATCAGCCTATTCACACCTAAAGCAAAACAGGCCATTAATCTTTGGAAGATGTTAGATAGATAATATCTATCTATCTGTCCTTCTATCTATCTACTCCTAAAGCAAAACAGATCATTAATATGTGGACATTAGCCTGAGATTTTATGTAATTCTATTTATTTATTTTATTCCCTTTGGCTATATGTTGTCATCTTATTTAATTTTATGTCATTTATGTACCCTGTTATGAATTCTTTAATCATAATTAAGGAGATTAATGTGATTTCTGGGGGAGATAGATATTTAGATATTTCTAACATGTGATTCCATTAATAACCAAGAACAATTAAATTCATCATAATAATTAGTTATAAAAATTTTTATTTTATGCCAGTGTCAGTATAGAATTGCTTTTAACTGTGTTATATGACAAACTCTAAAAGAATTGTTTGAAGAACTAATTCTCTGTGTGTATCAGAGTGACAGTAGTCACTTTTAAGTAACCCAAGCCATTGAGTAAACAGTAGTGAAATGGTTAGCTTAAAAATGCTGAGTGAAGATTATGTAAGAATGAAGAATAATGTCTCATCTCCCTTTCTGAAAGTGATGTTTGATGGTATATAAAGAAGGAAATACTTGAGAAAGTCCATGATTGGAAGCCTGCGGGATTTGCAAATTAAAGCAAAAGCATTCAAACTATGAGACCTCTATTTTCCACTACAGATAGGATCCAAGAGACTTAAAACTAGAGAAGTATACTGCAAAATATATATTATTGTTTTCATAATTTAATCAATGGAGGAACTGGGGCAAAATGAGATTAAGGGAACTTCTGTGGGAAGTTATATATTTATAGGTTTTTGATGTGTGACACTATGAATAAACAAGGGCAGTTAAATTCTAAAGAAAAATGCAGACAGAACATTTGAAATCATAGATGAAGTGATAACAAGGTTTAGAGAGATGGCTCCACAGAAAGGAGCACTGGTTGATCTTGCAGAGGACCTGGGTTGAGTTCTTAGAATGCACCTCATGGTTTACAACCATTTATAAATCCTGTTCTAGGGAATTTGATGAGTTCTTCTGTTCTGACTTTCCTGGGTGCAAATCAGGTCAGAGACCAAAGCCAGTTCTCCAGTACCCTTTGTCTGTATCAACTTGCTATGTTGTCATCATCTCGACAAAGTCTTGTCAAAGGAACTTCTTCAGGGAATCTGACCCTTTATCTAACAGACTGTGTGTCATAGTCCCACAGTATAGTGTATAACATTTTGATTCAACAGAAATATCTACGTGCCCCCCCCCCAACTATCTCTTAACCCAGCAAGAGCAGAGAAGTAACTGCATAAATAGTTATCCATTTCATGAAGGTCATGTCTCTGAACATTACCTATTAATTTGCTGGAAAACTGTTCTGTTTTACTCTGGATTTGTGTTTGTCATCAAAGATAAGGCATAAAGTTGAAAAAATGCATATTCACACTGAAATTTTTTATTACATACAATTTTTAATTACATACCTACTGATATCTCCAGGTAAATTAAGATACCCATTTATCTGCTATGGTTCAGTGCTAGTACTACCACTTTCATCTTAACACTGACCACTGTTCAGCACAATTAATCTGTCAACTTGACAAGTCTAATATTTCCAGTTTTGGCCATGCTAGCACATACTTAAGTAAAGGTCAAAAACACATCTAACAGGACACCAAGCCCTAGAAACTACTATTTTTTAGTGTTAAGAGCTACTGGTATGAGTTTTATGAAGATGGCATAGTCTTGCTCTAAAATCACAAGAGTTGATATTTTGACTCTTGATTAGGAATTTTCACAAAGTCCCATCCTAATCAAGACATTATCCTTACTTATTGAATATACTCTATCTTTGTTAATATCCCCCAAAATGCTTTATATTCAAAACTTAAACTTGCTGACTTGTCCTCTACTGAATTAGTATGAGTCAATTGTATCATTTAGTTAATGTAACACATCAGTAAATGTTATGTGTAGGTATGGGTGCCTACTCAGAAGTCTGAATAACTCTCGATGGTAAGATATACAAGCTACAATATATATTTTTCTTTTTAAATCTATGAGAAGATATAGAGACTTTTTGACATTCAAACATCTGAAATTATTTCCTTAGGGGACAGGTTCATGGATTTTGCATTTCTCTATCAACCTCTAGAGGATATAAATATAAGATATATGAACCCTTGATGTTTTTTTTAATTCATCAATTTTAAATAATCTATCATTATTATGGTAGGATGCTTTATGGAATGCTCAGTTAACAAAAGATTTATCTAAACATATTCTGATAAAAAGCAAGGCATTCCAATAACCTTGTTTCCACATGTTGTATGCCCCTACATAACAAAGAATATCAGGTGCTGTTTCAAAGAGTGGCAATATATCAAAGAAATGCATTAGATTGTTCACACTGGTCAAATCTGGATCTAGAAAAGTGTCACAGATGACTATCATCTTCAGCATTACATCATGTGACTAACAAAGGAAGACAAAAGAAACTCAGAGAAGGGACCATGAATGTGATATCTTCTCCTGATACTGTATTTAAAACAAAAGGACTCAAGATCATTTACGTAAGACACAATCACAATAAGTAAAGAAGTAAATCCTTGCTTAGAAATGGTATTATAGGCCCTCTGTCCCAGCTTTTGTAGGAGGCATTTTTGAACTGGTGCCTCAACCAATGACCAACTCTTGCCTAATTTATTTTGTATTTTCTCTAAATGACAATAGAATGCATTATAATATTTTCCTTCTTATTTGAGAGAAATATTTTAGCAGTTTAAAACATAGATTGTTTTCTCTTAGATATATAATATTCTTTTTATCTATTAATCTATCATTCTAGTGATCAATAGTTTAGATAACATGATGCATAGGTAGTATATGTGAAATGGTGTTATCTAGCACCCAGTTAGTGTGCTCAATTTACTTTTTAAGTAAATATATATTTGAGGCACAAAAAATTGTAAACCCATCAAGCTAATATAGCAGCACAATAATATTTGAAATGTGACACAGATACATTAATTGTTTATATACCTCAGTGACAAAAATATCAAATAATGAAACCCCATTGTTCAATGTTCTGTGAATACTTGTGGTTCCGGGACAGTTTATTATTTTTATACTATAAGCAATACAGAAAGTTTCAGAATAAGTACTATAGTGTTTTCAGTATAAGAAGAATACAAAAATTAAATATAATTATTTTTGACTAAAAGTAATTTTTAATACTTTGCTGATTTTTTATATATTCACACTATTACATGCTATGAAAGAGACAATTAGAAACTTTCATGAGTTAAGTTAGAGATAGACACTTAAGAAGAGTTCTTTTAATATCATACAAATTTTATTGGACACACCCATCTTATTATAAAATGATAATCTTAATATTTAGGAATTTCTAAGAATTTTTTGAGAAAATATTTTATGGATAATGTCAGAAAAAAACACAATCAGGAATATCAGTGCTATTTTCTCACAATTCAACTCTCCATGGTGCTTATTAGGGCTGTGAGATTCTTGGGTTTCTCAGATTGCAGTACCATGATCAAACCAATAAAAATCTGAAAGTTCCCTCTTGGCACAGAACTGACACATCATCCCTTGCCTTTAGCACATATTTTAATCATGATCTATAAAATAAAAATCACAAGCAAAGTCTGCAGTGATGCATTACATTCAATGGATTAGAATTTGGTTATTGTAGCGAACAGAAAACACTGTTGAACTGGGCCCATTAGTTGTGTCTGCTCTAATTTCCTACCAAGTAAGCAAATAAAATACCACAAAGAAGGATTTAACAATAACACACATGGAAGAGTTTGATTCTGTATGAAGAGAAAATAGATTTTAGTAGAGTTTTCAAAACAACACTCAAAATAAAAGTAGAAGAAATGTTTGCAGTATACAGCATCTCATTACCCACAGAACATTCTTTTAAACACTATTTTCTTCTGCATTGTGTCTATGTGCACATGGCTGACATGGTAGAGTGGTGATGAAAGGACAAACTGGGGTAATTGATCTCGTGAGTTCTGGGTATCAACCGCAGGAGGCAAGGCTTGGAGGCAAGTATGTTAGCCACTTGAACCAACATAATTACTGCATCATAAGAAGTTCTGAAGACTTTGACTTATGTGGCATACACTTCCGTTGATGATGTACAATAGGATAGTATTAGTAATAGATTGTGTGACTTGTTGCACAGAATTTTCATATTTATATTTTTGTAAAAATTTTTTCTCCCACTCTTACCTTTCCTTTGAGAAGGCCATTAATTTTATTTCTTTTGTTCTTTTTGTCTTGCTTGTCATTATAGGATATAATTACTAATATCTCATTTACATAATCACTTCAAGACACACCAGTCATTTTCAAGGCTGTCCACCTACCCTATGCTATAGGCAATAGACTTGTATCTGTTTCTTTAAAACCACAGGAGACAATTTAAAGTACTCCACACATAAGACTGGGTTTTACTTACCCTTGGTACTTTTCATACAGCTGTACTAACCAATGTATTTGCATAATGTTCCCTAGGTTCCCCTTCTCCTTGCAAGTCCAAGACAAAAGCTTGCCCCTCTTTCTGCCTTGAATATTCAGAACTCTTCATACCAAGTTCTCAGAATGAGGTGCACTCTTCAGTTCCTGGGGCTGCTTGAGCTCTGGACCACTGGTTTGTGAAGAATTAGATTAAAAAGGAAAATGTGGGGGTGGGAATTTCTGGGCCCTCTTGATGCAGATGTAGATGTCAGGTGCTGTTCATACCTGAGATCATTGGTTTGGTTTGCTAGGCCTGTGTCACTAAGGTTTCCTGGGTGAGCCTAAGATTTTGTGGCTACCCTTACAACTACCAAAGCTGATGGCCCAGATGATTCCTAGAGAGTTTATACGCTCTTTTTACATAGGTATTTTATGTTGAGCATTTTTTGAAATATGAATGAAATTCATGAACACAATAAGTAGAAAATTAATACAGGAAGAAAAAAATCATAAGAAAATATCATTGTGTTTATGCATACCTTACATTTCTCTCATTTCAGGAGTCAGTGGGGATATTGTGATGATCCAGGATGAACTCCCTAATCCTGTCACTTCTGGAGAATCAGTTTCCATCTCCTGCTGGTCTAGTAAAAGTCTCCTATATAAGGATGGGAAGACATACTTGAGTTGGTTTCTGCAGAGGCCAGGACAGTCTCCTCAGCTTCTGATTTACTGGATGTCCACTCGTGCATCAGGAGTCTCAGACAGGTTCAGTGGCAGTGGGTCAGGAACAGATTTCACACTGAAAATCAGTAGAGTACAGGCTAAGGATGTGGGTGTGTATTACTGTCAACAAGTTGTAGAGTATCCTACACAGTGATACAGCCCTGAACAAAAACCACTCAGATGGGGATACCCAGCTGTCATATATGTTACTTGTCTGTAAAACATCAGAACAGACTTTTACATTTAGATAGAAGGAGGAGGAGGAGGAGGAAAAGGAGAGGAAAAGGAGGAGGAGGAGGAGGAGCAGGAGCAGGAGGAGAAGGAGGAGGAAGAGGAGGATGTTATAGAAGATAAGGAGGAAGAGAGGGAGAAGAAGAGCTGAAGAACTCAGAATTATTTATAGCTGAGGCCTTAGAGGAGTGTTAGGTGAGGTGGTATTTTCCATGGCAGGTATCACGTTTTTACTGTGCCATTTTTTGGTATAGTGTAAGTAACAGGTGAAGAAAGGGAAGACAAAATAGAACACTGAATGGTAAGACCATTTTCACTCTGTGGACCTTGTAACTATGAATAGATGATTCTCATTACAAATGATGATCACATAGTAGAGTTTGATGCTGACCTACATTGCCCAAAGCCATTTTTAAGTTCCTTTTTTTAATGTGCAGTTATTAATGTTTGCTTTATGGCCCTTAAGTTGTCAGACATATGCATTATGGAAATGCTTGATATTGTTTAGATGTTTCTGTCTCCCACCCTTTCCAACCTCTCATAACACATGTCCTTTTCCAACATAAGAAATGAATAGATAGGGATACTTCCACTCTCCAGGAAATTGTCTAAGGGAACTGCTCATCTTTGTTTTTATGTCTTGGGATAATGCTTGGTAAATGTTCACCAAAAAAAATCCATGTATTAAAGACTCTCAGCTTGTTAGCTGTGGCATGGGAATAAAGTATGAACAACTTTGGAATTCCAAAGATGGAGAATAGAAGTTAATTACAACCCTGGGATAGTAGGAGAACATTGAATGTATAGCTTACTCAACAGAACGTGAACAAGTAAAGGCAACACAAATCAGAAAGATCTCCAGTACAAGGAGATTATCATTCCAGACACAGGGGAGATAAATGGTATTAAATGTGAGCAGAGACTGCACATCCTGCTTTCTTCCTTGTGGCAAAAGAGCAACATATATTCTAGCTGTGATGGTGTCACATTTCTGCCAGGAAAGAAATATAAACAAACAAACAAGCAAACAAACAATAGCTGCCCAGGAACACGGATATAGGTTACCACAAATTCTGTGTTCCAATGTGGAAGCAGTTGCGTGAAGTTTTATAGTTTTAGACAACATGAATGTCATACATCAGCTCAACTTCATTCAGGGCTCATCAGACAAGCAGGTATAGCAAGGTGAGGGAAGCTTTGGCTAAAATATATAAGCTTTCAGATTGGTAGGAGCTTGTTTTAAAATCTTGAATACAGACAATCAGTTTGATGGCGTTTTGCTAATAGTTATTTTTGACATTTGGTTTTAAAATGTCGCATCAGTGCCAGTGACCAGCCTCAGCTCAGGGTAGAGTCTGGAGAAGGGTGAATACAAGAGTGATGAAGGGAAGGAAGAACAGATTCAGGATGTCATTTGTTTCAAGAGAGATGGGACAGAGAGGAAGCACATATCAGTATGGCTTCTCCTACTCTGACAACCTGTGTCTCTTGCAGGCTTTATTTATACATGAAATCATTTCCTCAGAAATTTTAGTCATTGATTACACAGCTTTTCAAAATACATTTTCCTCTAATGTCTTCCTTGATTTACATAAGACATGTGAAAGAGGTACAAAGCAAACAAACAGCAATTTTAAGAGAACTAAAAAGTTAGCTATGATAAAATCAATTTTCTTTAAACTCAATATCTTCTTCCTTAAGATTATTGTTATAAAGCCTTAGGGTTACAGAAATGCTACAGAGGATGACTCTGTTTGAATTTGTTTCTGTTTCAGTTTGTTCTAAGTTTAATAGATCAAGCTATTTCCTACTACCTGTTATATAAAACTTGGCTTTCTATAAAAGTTTAAGCTCACTGGCCATTTTTAAAAATTCTTCCTTTCCTTTAATATTTCTCTTATATTTGGCATCAGACCACTGCACTTTTTCTTTGTTTCTTAAAATATTGTGTAGTCTCTTGCTTAAGCAAAAGCAATCTATCAGAAAGGGTCTGGTCTGATAAGTCTGTTCAGGAAGGCAGGCAAGTCATTGAGTCAAATGCCTTCTTCTGTGTATTTGTCATGAGCCCTTGTTTCGGTATGATTCCTATCGTTTCTAAAATTCTGTAAAGATTAGAAAAACATCATAATACCTAAAACTGCTTGCTATTGCCTTCAGGAAGGTACCAAGGCTTGTCATTAACTGTATGATAAAAATCTTTTCCTATTCCTACAAGTTCCTTGTTTCTAAGGCAAAACATAAAAACCTAGCAATTCAAGTACAGTTTGTCTACTTCTAGAATTTTCCTAAGTATTTTTCTTTAATAATTTTTCTCAAATCCTCTGTCTCAGGCTTACTAACAACACTCATTAATGCTCTAAATGTATATATAGGTAATAAATTATTAAGAAAGACTAAATTTTCTGCATGACTGTTTTTATTCCAGGAAAGTTTCATTAATTTCTTCCTTGTTTACCCCAGACGTTTGTTATCCCAACTCTAGCTTTCCGAGAAAGACCTTTAACAGTGAGAAATATAAGTATAGTGAAAAGTATGTAGCAAATTTGCACCAAGGGCAGTGGAGGGTCAGTCCAATTGTCCAAGCACTGTAACTTTGTCAAGCAGTGCCTCAGGAGACAGTTATGCTAGGTTCCAGTCTGCAAGCCTAGCAGAGTATCATTAATAGTGTCAGGGGTTGGCTCTCTCACATGGAATGGGTCTCAAGTTGGGACAGTCATTGGTTTGGGCTACCTCAATCTCTGTCCCATCTTTATCCCTGAAAATCTCATAGGCAAGACATGTTTAGGATTGAAGATCTTGTGGGTACATTGAGCCTTCTGTATCGGAAGTGAATTTTTTTGGTTTCTACTCTGAATCCAACAGATATCTTAGGAAAGCTTTCCTAGGGTAAATTTATCAACGGTAGTGAGCTTTGTGGGTTTAAAGCCTAGTCTTACTTGATGTTTTCTGACCCCTGGGTAAAGATGCAATGCCAGATTACTGCTCCAACTATTATGCCTTTCCTGCTTGTCTGCCTTTCTTCTTGGCTTACATGGATTGTATCCCTCTGGAAATGTGAACCAAAATAAACTCTCTCCCCTTTAGGCTGTATTTGTCACGTTATTTTTATCTTAACAACAGAAATTGAATCAAATACACAATGGGATGAATGGCAGTCCAAGAATCACCGAGATGTCATAGTGACTAATGGAATCTGGTGTAGTTCAACATGAGAGAATGAGGTTGGCACTTGCTGACTGAGGATAAAGCCAAAGAAAGAGGCTCCTATAGGAGAAAGCATCATCTCCATAGTCCACTGGATGGAGTTTTGGATTTTCTGATCCTCATTCTCATAGGAGACACTTTGATGAAGGAGCAATCATAAGAAAGAGGACGCACAAGTGAAAGATGGGTTAAAAATACCCACAAAGTGCAGAGTTGCCAGGGATAGAGAAGAGATTTGTCCAGACTAAGGATGTTTCTCAAACATAGAGTGATTGTCTACTATGAACAGAGATCTGAATTAATTTCTCAGGACTGAATTTGAGGCTTTGTTTACTGGAGAGAGGTAACAAGAACTCAGTATGGAATAGCTTGAGATTTCCAAAAACATAGAAACACAGGTAGAGGAAGAGAAACCAAGGAAAAAGGCAGAGTCAGAGATGAACACAGAGGTGAAGGAAGAGGGAGAGAGAGAGAGAGAGAGAGAGAGAGAGAGAGAGAGAGAGAGAGCAAGTGAAGTAGTATTTGAATATTTGTACAACCCAAGGCATTAGAACAACAGCTGTAAAGTAAATAAGTCTTTCCCTGCCCACAGTCATGGAGATATAGGAACCATTGTGATTAGGATGGAATGATCTCAGGAATAGTTGAGATATAACCTTACTCTCCTGGACTTACCAGGTGCAGTAACACTCTAGCAGTGTAAGCTGGTGCTTTTCAGTGTACACATCTCTCTTTTGTTTTGTTTTTAATTGGAACAATGCCTCATCAATATATCACATTTGAACCACCACTGGTAATCATTTTTACCACAGCAAAAACATATCTAACAAGTGTCCATGTCTTCCTGCTACTGAGTAGGGGCCTTCCAAATTCTTTCATGTTCCTTTTCCTGTCCTCTCCTGAATTTTTGTTCACCTCCTGAGGCTCTGGTGCCTCTTCCTCCCTTGCCTGGACAAATGTTTCAATTTGGAGAGAGCATCACAATCCTAGGAAGTGTTCTATTGCATTCAAACCACAACAATCACCA
>JAPYYD010005728.1:0-11830 GCA_028551405.1 Uromys caudimaculatus | reverse complement strand
GTGACTGTAGGGCAAGCACAGAGCTAGACAATGGAGATCAGGGGACTGCATGAAACTTACCTGAGTTGGCTGTTCCCCTGGTAAACACTCTTCTTAAAGGTCATTTTTAAGAGTCAAATGGAAAGCTTAAAAGAATTACAAAGACAAAACTCAAACAAAACCAATAAACACAGTCAACCATTGAAACAACAACAAACAAACAAACAAAATACCACAGTTCAGACTGCGATACAACACCACCTAGAAAAGTTCTCCTTTATTTAATTTTATTATAGGTAACTTTTTCCAGGTACTCAGGACATTTATCCTCCTGCTCAGGAATAGCTCAGTTGCTAAAGTCTAAGCCAAAAAGAGGGAAGTGAAATGATGTGTACATTTTCTAGATATTTTTAAATGTCTTTACCTTTCTTCTATCTTGTTCTTTTGAATTTGAGCCATGAATATGGTAATATATCATTTTTGTCTATATTAAGAGTAAAAAAGAGGCTAGATGTTGCCTGGGCAACCAGCACTATGGAATCAATCGCAAGTTTGACCCATATTACGTTGCTTTGGAGAAAGTTGAGTCATGATGGTCCTTGATGCTACCACTAGGCTTTCCAAGTTCTCACTTAGCATTTCAACGTAATTCATTTGGGTTTCTCAAAGCCTAGTGTTTGGTTAAAGGGAAATATAATTGTGTTAGTGGTTTTGGGGGAATAGGTGGCAAGTTGCCTTGTCAAATCAATTGGAATATGATAGACTTTCAGAAACAATTCAAGATCAGTAATTTTGATAAAATTTCATTGTTATTCATTGTGAAGAATAGTCTTACTTTTAAACATTTTATATTTCTGCAAAAATATGCTGCAGAAAACATTTCAACATGAAATATGTCAGGGTCTAACATGGTAACAATTATGTTCAACTATTAGGCATATATCATAACCTGGGAATGGTATACACACAATAATTTCTTAAAATGTGTCAATAATTAAAAATATTAAAAACTTTGATGCAAACAAAAGACATTTCAGGCAATACAAACCACATGCATACATCCAACTGAACATGTGAGACCATAGAAAACTTGAAAAGTAATCAACTTCTCAGCTAGTATTACATTCTTTTTAAGTCAAGACATAAATGCTTAAAAATAAAGTAGAAATCTAATGTGAAACATCTGAAGTTCCAGTACATGAGAAATGGAGGCAGTAGGATTGCCATCACTAGCTGCTATTTCTTCCCTAATAAATGCTAAACCATCCCAGTTATAGACGATTGAACGAAATAGGGACAGAATTCCAAACAAAGATAGAGAGAAGTAATTGAAGCATTCACAAGCAGCTTTCTCCTGGACTGTTGAGAAAAAACATATTCTTTTTTTTTCTAGAGATTTTGAAGTCACTGCCTACTTTCATTATTTTTTAATTACTTTCAACTTTAGAACTATTTAATTCTATTCTAGTCAAATATAATGGTGTTAGAAAGTATCAAAAGAACTTTGGAATTAAAAATGTTGGCAAATTTTAGAGTTTTTATTCACTCTCAGTAGCCTGCAAGATATAATCAAATAACTGGACTCACTCCATAGTATTCGGAGGAACACTGAAAGCACCCCTATTCTTCAAATAATTTGCTAGTTTACATTTTAGCATGCCTTCACTATTTTTGATTTTCTTAAGTATTCTGAAACAAATACTTCATTTTCAAAAAATATATTAAAAATCATAAATACAATTCAAGAATCCAGGTTACTTTACCTATAATAAATTTGCTTTAAATTTTACCTTGGAATCCTATATGAGAACCAAATGAAATATGCACAGGCTTTTTAGTATAATATCATCAATGAACAATATTTTACTTGTTTTGGAGAAACAGAAATTGGAGGAATTTGACACTTTGAGATATACACACACACACACACACACACACACACATATATATATATATATATATATAATTTCAGGAGATTAATAACAGATGCTAAACTCAAGAAATGCAGCAGTGCGTTTTACAGTCTTAAAGATTCAACTGGGAAAGACAAAGCTGAAATGTATGTATTATAGATTTTCACTATTGGAATCTGTACATAGTTTTTCCAAATTCACATATAGTTAATTTGCAGAGAGGTCAGTATTCACAACATGACTGAAGAGAGGAAGAAGTCATGGTACAAAATGACAAGACACAAAAATGTCTTTTGCATCATTCTTGTTCGGCTTTTGCACCATTCGTGTTCTGTGAAGTGCTTAAATCATCACAGTAAATAATATACCAATCTATTTTTAGCCAATTAATGAGTGCATATTTCCTGACAACTTCACCCTGGATCCCAAGCCAACTTTATCATTGCAGAAAGCTTGCCAATGCTGGAAATGTGGTCTAAGCAAGAAATCAGATTGCAAATGATACCAGTTTAATCCTTCTTTATCATTTGTCATTCTTTCTGTAAATCCATGCAATCTCCATGCAGATTTTTAAATAAATGATAAGCTATCATGCATTTATTCCAAAATGTGATGGGTTGCTTTTCATATCCTTACCAGGAGGAAATTTTAGACTTGTTTTTTTCCTTCTGAATTATTTCCTTAAGAGACATTTCAGCCATCATACTGATGATCACAGAAAACAGCACAAGGCAAAACAATTCTTTTGAAAATTTGCCATAATGCTTAGAGAGATGATTATTAAGTATATTTAATCCATATTCAGGGAGAGCCCCATACATGGCTGCACAGCTCCCAGCATAGAGATGGCATCTATAAATAAATGAGCCCTGGTTCTGTAAGTCAACAATACAGTTGGTTAAAACATGGTGCTAAAAGCCATAAGATGAAAGAGACTCAGACTGAGCATTTGGTTGTATTTTATGCTTTATCTCACCCACTAGAATTCTTCTAGAAAACAATTCAATAAGCTGTAAAACATAGTAACCGAACAAATTTAAATAAAATGGCAGAAATCTTTATATTATAGCAAAAGACTAATTAAATCAGAGGGGTGTGTGTGTGTGTGTGTGTGTGTGTGTGTGTGTGTGTGTGTTTGTGTAAATATATAGTGTATGTGCACAAGTTTCTGGGTGTTGAGGTTCATGTGTGCAGTTGCATGTGAAGGTTACTGGTCAATACATTGTGTCTTCCTTAGTCACTAGAGTTTACTTTTTGAGACAGAGACACTCCTGAATCTTTAAGCTAATTGGTTAGGCAAGGATGGACTCAAGGAATAAACTGTGTCAACCACAAGCCAGTACCAGGGTTACAGTCAAATGCTACCTATTACATGGATACTGGACATCTGAACACATGTCTTCGTATTGCTCAACAGTTGATTTACTCACTGAGCATATACATATTTTAATATTAAAATATGAAAATCCAAAATTAATCTGTTTTTTCTAAATTTAGTAAAAACATGAATTAACCATTGAGATATTCTATGAAACCACAAAGACACTGGAGAGGCAAGAGGTGGCTTTGTACCTCTTCCCAGGATTGCAATTGATTTGCTGCAAGAGTTACAGCCATGTTTACTGTCTTGGATCTTCACTTTTCTCATTCATCATATGACAGGACTATCTGACAGGACTATGCTCAAAACACCTCATAGCCGTAGAAATTGTTCATATTATAGAATTCCTCAATATTATCCAATTACAAAGCCTTAAAATATTCCCAGCCCATGTTACATTAAAGTGCATGTTATTTCATACAGGCTGAGATTGATAGGTATTGACTTCGAGAATATAGGGAGAGCAATGTGGAAATAGACTCTACACTGCCCATTGAGTAATTCAGGAAAATGGAGAATGTTTTAACGAGGTGAAGAGGATGTAGAGAACAATTTTAAAAAAAATAAGTGATTGAGCATCTTGGCTCCTAGTAATACAATAAGCATCTCGAGGTCAGAGACCCTGGCTTTTATCCTTTTATTCTCCATAGTGACGAGTTTACTAATGGAAGTAATCAAATGATAGGAGAGAGTGCCGCTATTTCATAGCATTAGGGACTATTAGGAGTCAGCCTAATAAAGAAGCAGGGGTTGCACCCTTAATGAAATAAAGTTCATTTTTTGAAACAAATACCTATTACCTGTCTCTAATGTTCCAAAAGAGCATCATTACCATAGTCTTTGCCTTTACTCAGCCTTAAGAAATACATTTAGCAGGCCTTTTTGTATATTTGAAATTTTATTTTTAAAGAAGAAACTCTACTGAGCCGAAATGAATCATATCTTATGCTAACTGTGGCCATTAGTGGAAAAATGGGCTGGTGGTATTTATTTGCCACAGATACAATCTTCACTTTGAAATCTTTTCAATGGCGTGTGATCAAAAATGTATTTCTTAATTCAGCTCAACAAGTTATGATGACTCTTATCAACTTGTATTTATAACTTAATGTCAGAAGAGTAAAATTGTATTACTCAATTGTCCTTGAAGTACAAGAGGCTGAGTGTTGTGGGAAATGCTGCACCTGGACCTTCTATCAAGGGAATCAGTTCATCTACAGGAGGAACCAAGGCTGAGTCTGTGTTGCTCTCTTCTTCCCATAGGCATCCTAAAATCATAGAACAATTGAGCAGTCTCAATTAATATGGACCCCTGAGATCTCTCAAACACTGAACCACCAAACAGGCAGCATATACCAGCCGATGTGAGGCCCCCAACACACATACAGTGGAGGACTTCAGGATCTGTGTTCAAGCAGAGAGGATGCACCTAACCCTCAAGAGACTGAAGGCCCCAGGGAGATTAGAGGTCTGGTGAGGTGGGGAGTGAGGTGAGAACATCCTTGTGGAGACAGGGGGTGGGGAAATGGTATGGGATGTGGACAGTCAGAGGGTGAATGGGGGGAATAAAATCTAGAGTGTAAATAAATAAATAAATTAATTAATTAATTAAAAAAAACAATCATTGCTTATTTCATCTAAGCCATGAGATTGAGCTCAATTTTTCAGCCCAGTTTGTGTCAATCTGGAGGTAAAGTAAAAATACAACATACACTGAAAAATCATTGTGGAACCTCTCACATGCAGATTCATTTAAATTCCAAGGGATACCTTTGCTCCTGAACTTGCCAATCTATACGGTGCCAACACTAAATTTTATAAAGCTTTCAAAGTAAAGACTATTATAATGCAATATTAAGACTGACAGTTTTAATTATTAATAAACCTAAGCCAAATTATTCATTTGCTTTCATAATCATTGTCACCACAGTCTATTTACACTTCACTTGCTTTTATAGTAAACGCCACACAAAATTTTTTCATGTATGGAAAAAGAAATTACAACTAAAACTAAACAGTTTTTTCTTCTTCTCAAGAAGCAAATGTTTGCTGGGATTTTTAAATCATATTCAAAGTAAAAGGATAATGTCATAGTTTTCATGGCTACATAATGTGCCCAGCTCTATTCAGAAAGTAGCTTTACCAAATGAGATTCAAACATGGTGATACATGCTTCTAACCCCACCACTTGTGATATTAAGACACATATTAAGTTATAGGTTATGCTATCCTGTCTATATTTTTGAGGTCAATACAAGTCTGGGCTACATGAGAGCCAGTCTTATAAAATCAAATAAAAATGTATCAAATGATTAATAACATTTTCTTGTGTTCATAATGGAAGATTTACTTAACTATGATTGAGCAGAGACAAAGTACATGTTTGGTTAGTCTACAAGGCAATGGAGAAGGTTTGAGGCTCATGTTCTGCATGCACAGATAAACTGTATGTCTATATACAAAATCATTTGATTTAATCAGAGCATCTATGAAATATTGAATCTTCAGAGTGATTAATACCATGATTTTTCAATGGACTGTGAATTGGTTTCAACTTCTTTAAAACAACTACTTTTTATTTGGTATATTTTAATTTATCAGTTTCCTGCTTCTAATCCCTTCATAAATATTCTTTGGTTTTCATCTCAAGGTGGTTATCAAATTTTTTATCAAGTGATTAAAATAAGTTCTAAATCTTCCCTCTGAACCTTCTAGCCATATTTGAGTACTTAAACTTAATTTGGTATTAATAAATATAATAGTTAGGGAAAATATAAAAAAACAAAGTTAGACAAATTCCTAATGCTTTGTTCATACATATGATGATGTGCTCGTTCATTGGACAATTCACTTTGGAAGTTGATCTATTATTTCAGAATGTTATACTAGACAGTGGAATATTTCCATACTAAATTTAGCTAACCTCAATTACCTAGCTGGATTGAATTTAATACTGTACATATATCATAATATATATTCCATTTATTTTACTGTTGTATTTCTGGGTAGAAAGACATGTTGAGGAAAGTTGAGATATCTTTGGTAATTCTTACCTTTTGTTTTGTTTTTCTTTCATTTTATAGATTAAAATATTATTACATAATTTCCTCCTTCTCTTTCTTCCCTAAAAATATACCTCTTATGCCTTCTTTGCTTTCTTTGAAATTCATAGCCTCCTTTTACATTAATTGATGTTATATACATGTATGTATTTTTATATATTTATATGTTCCTCAATATAATCTGATCCGACTGTATCAAGTTAATTGTATGTATTTTTCAGAGCTATTTGCTATTGTATAATCAATTGATGTACTCTTCCCTGTCAAGACTTTTTATCCCATTCTCAGAAATTGTTACTTGCTTGTAATGAAGTGGAGGGGGCGTTGAGGTATTTTCTGTATCTACCTTGGCAACTCTATTGGCATTATCCTGTTACTACACTGTGTAAATGTACCACAATTTCTGCATCCATTCTTCTGTTGAGGGACATCTAGGTTGTTTCCAGCTGAGTTTCTGGCTTTCTAATTAGATAATTCAGTTTGTCATTCTATGAATTAGTAACACCTTCATTTTGCTATTCGTATTAAGTCTTTGCTAAAGATTCATCATTCACACGATTTACAAAGCTGGAATCATTTTTCTTTTAATTTTATTTTTTATTCACTTTATACCCTGAACACAGCCCATTTTTCTTCTCTCTTCTGAGTCCCACCCTTACATTACCACCATTGCCCTCCCCCCTTCTTCTCAGAGAAACAGACCCTCTCTTAGATACCAGCCCATCCTTGGGCATCTAGTCCCAGCATCTCTAGGCACATCCTCTCCTAATGAGTCTCAACCAGGCAGTCCAAATAGGGGAAAAGCAGATCCGATGGCAAGGAAGAGAGATTGCGACACTTCCACTTCTTAGGGGAACCACATGAACACCAAGCTGCACATTTGCTACAAATGTGTAGGGGGTTCTAGGTCCAGCTCCTGCATGCTTCCTTGTTGATGGCCCATGTTCAGTGAGCTCCCATAGTCCCAGGTTAGTTGACTCTGTGGATCTTCTGGTGGTGTCATTTACCTCTCTGACTTGGTCACTTTTATCTCCCACAATTCCACAAGACTCCCTGGGCTCTGCCTGATGTTTGGTTGTGGGTCTCTGCATCTTTTTCTATCTGCTGGTTGATAAAGCCTCTCAGGAGATAGGTGTGCTAAGTTCTTGTCTGCAAACATAGCAGAATATCATTAATGTATCAGGAGTTGGCTCTGTCACACAGGATGGGTATCAAGTTGGGGCAGTCTTTGGTTGGTCCTTCTCCCAGTCTCTGCTTCATCTTTGTAATTTTAGAACTTGTAAGCAAGACAAGTTTTACATCTTAGGTTTTGTAGGTCTATCATACCTTCCAGTAGGAACCTAAGCTACTCCTCTATAGCCTCTACCACTGCAAGCCTATGTTTAGTCACCAGAGATGTCTGCCACCCGCCAATGTTGTATTCTCCTCCTTCACGACTGATCACTATCCCCGTTCTTCTTCTCATCTCCTCTCTGACTTAGTTCCTTCTTTACATCCACCTCCACAGACTATTTAGTTTACCCTTCTGAGTGAGATCTCTGTATCCTCCATTTGTCCTCCTTTAGGGACTTTCTTCTTACCCAGTTTATTTGAGTCTGTGGATTATAGCATGGTTATCCTGGATTTTATGACCAATGTCCACTTATTAGTGAGTACGATACTATATATGTGTTTCTTGTCAAGGTAACCTCAATCAGTGTGATATTCTCAAGTCTCACCCACTTGTGTGCAAAATTCATGATCTCTTTATTTTTATTAATTGAGTCATTTCCATTGTGTAGATATGATATAATATATATATATTGAGTGACACCTAGGTTGTTCCCAGTTCCAGTTTCTGGCTATTACAAATAAAGCTGTCATGAACATAATTGAATAAGTGTCTCTGTTGCCTAGTAGAGCATCTTTTAAGTGCATACCCAGGAGTGGTATAGCTGGCTCTTGAAGTAGAATTACTTACAGTTTTCTGAGAAACTGCCACATTGATTTCTAAAGGTATTATTAAAATTTGTACTCTTGCCAGCAGAGTGTTTCCCTAGCTCTATATACTCACCAGAATGTATTACTGCTTATATTTTGATCTTAGTCAATCTGACAGGTGTAAGACGGAATCTCATGGTCATTTTGATTTGCAATTTCCTGACGACTAAGGATGTTGACTGTTTCTTTACATGCTTTCTGCTCATTTGAGATTCTTCTGTTGACAATATTCTACTTAGCTCTATATCCCATATTTGAGTTGGATTGTTTGTTATCTTTGGTGTCTACTTTCTTGAGTTCTATATAAATTTTGGTTATTAGCCCTCTGTTGAATGAAGGGGTGATAAAGATCCTATTCCAATGTGTAAGCTACTGTTTGTCCTATTGATACTGTCCTTTGTCTTACAGAAGCTTTTCTGTTTCATGACATACCGTTTATCAATTGTTGATCTTAGAGCCTGAGTCATCTCTGTTTTGTTCCGGAAGTTGTTCTGTTCTGTTGTTTGCTGTGTAAAAACATGTTTATGTACTAAACTCTCTTCCCTAGTCTAATAAATGTGCTTTATCATATTGTAATTCAGCGCTGCATAATTTGGCATGATATTAATAACACTTGTGCTTTTGTTCTAAGAAATGTCAAGTATTTGAGGGTTTATTTAACAATGAAGGCATTGTCCATATTGCACACAACAAGTGGAGTTATCCAGTGAGTTGATTGGAAGAAAAACACAGACTTGTTTCTCAAGCATCATTTTCACAATGATGTTTTAGTTTAGTTATAATGAAATGATAAGGTCATTGATAAAAGCTTATATAATTTTCATAATTTTATGATTTCTATCTATGTAAAGTTATACTTCTTGCATTTCAACTTACATGTAGAAGAAGAAACAGTTTGTAATGCATGAGCATGGGAGAATAAAAGATATTTTCTTACATATAGAAGAACCTATATGTGATTTCCTAATGTGGGCTCTTCTCATTTTTCATATGTATAAAATGTAAATCTCTGAAATCTTACCAAATTCAAAATAAAAATTATTTTCAGAAAGAATTTTATATAGTTTTGTGTAATTAAATTTAGTCAGCGAGAAGGAAATGTAGGTAATCTGATGTGTGAGATTTCTTCAATTTTCACATATCTGAGTCTCTTTCAAAGTTTTGCAAAAAAAAAAAAAAAGCTTGGGAAGAAAAAAAAATATGATTTGGGAAAAATGAATGTGTGTGTGTGTGTGTGTGTGTGTGTGTGTGTTTGTGTTATAGATACAGTCTTCTTTCCTGTTTATCCAGAGTAGAAGTGAGTCCATTATAAATCTGTCTAACATAAGAAGAATATTGAGGTGGGGAGATTCACTTGTAATAACTTTCTAAGCATCACCATGCTGGGTTTTCACAAAGGTGTGGGCTATTCTTTAAGTGAAGGAATTTCAAAAGATGCATTGTTTGGCTAAGAGCTGATTCTCCTTGAAATGATGTGAGAAGATGTTGATGGAATTTACACTGACGTTCTCACTTTTGTTTGATTTGCTGTGGAATGTGAAGCTGCCCATGGATTCGTTCAATTGACCTTGATAATGGAATCCATGAATTGTATTATTTTATTTATTTATTTTTCGTTGTATCAAGGCCAAGGTCCACCAGATGTCAGTACAATATAAATAATCCAATTTCTTTTATTTAAAAGTTAAATACAGACAGAAAGCTAAAAATGCCACAGAAAAAGCTATTCTGCTATATTTTAAAAGATTTACCTATGACAAATGGTAGAAGAGATTGTAAAACTGGTCAGTATAAACTATAATATGATTTTCAAATAATTTACTTCTAACGGGACCCTGTTAACATTAATGTAGTCTGATACAGCTGATGTTGTATTTCTCCATCTGCAGTTTCATTAGCATTCAGATGCAGTGTTTGCCGGATGACTTCCTTATTCTCTGATGGTTTTATTCATTAACATTTCCACATTGTGATTTTCTCTTCATTATTTTTCTATACAAAACAGAAAGGAGGCAAACCATGAGAGCACTATATTCCCTGACATGTTTGTTTACTTGATCACAGCTAAACTAAAGGTTAATATGTCTGACACCTACTGGCAGTGAGTCGAATTCTTTATGCTAAGATTTGCCAAAAGCACTTTAAAAATATTTTTCCAGCTAGAACTTTTAATCTTAAACAATGCTTGGATACTTCATTAATATGAACACCTACACACACACACACAAACACACACACGTACATGTGCATACACACACACACACATACACACACACACACACACTCTCTCTCTCTCTCTCAAAATATCAAGAAAACAGATTCCATAAGAAAGAGAAACCTTTCATCATTCTGGTCTTAGCCTCTGTTTTTTCTGGATTCTTTCAGTGTGCAAGGCCAGGATGGGATGCAAAGTGCTTCTTTCCACTGTTTAGCACTAGAAAAACACTTTAAATCACTGATATTGAGTCTCCTTCTTTCCAATATATAGTCACCCATGCAGTAATCCACTTTTCCAAGTTTAATACCCATGACTGGCAATACATAGTGTGTGGAGAGTGACAGAATTAAAGGACAAGAAGTCATGAAACATAGAAAGTATCACTACACTGCAGGCTTGCAGCTGTCCAGTTAAGACAATGTGAGAATCCTAACACAGATGGATATTCAGCTTGTGCTTTTAAAAGAAATATTTCATTATATCTTGTGTGTGTGTGTGTGTGTGTGTGTGTGTGTGTGTGTGTGTGTGTGTGTGTGTGTAGTTTGACTACATGCACGTCTGTGTGTCGTGTTCATGCCTGATGCCAATGAGGTCAGAAGAAGGCATCTGATCCCCTGAAACTGGAGTTAGAAGAGGTTGTGGGCCTTCATGTGAATTCTGGGAATCCAAATTTCTTCCTCAAAAAAAACAAAACAAAACAAAAACAAAAAACAAAAAACAAAAAACAAAACAAAACAAAACAACCAAACAACCAAAAGCAGCCTGTGCTCTTAACCACGGAGCAATCTGCCCAGACCTTTCAGCTGTTTTTTTTTTTTTTTTTAAGCTCTTGGGCTATATAATTTCTTTTTATTATTATTATTTTTTGATACTTTATTTACATTTCCAATGTTTCCCCCTTTCTAGGTCTCCACCTATCCCCTCCCCCTACCCCACCTCTATGAGGGAATTCCACCTCGTACCCACCCGCCCACCCACTACCGAATTCCCACCTTGACATTCCAGTTTACTGGGGCCTCTCCTCCCCCTGATGGCAAACAAGGCCCTCCTCTTCCACATATGTGGTCCGAACCATGGATCCCTCCATGTGTATTCTTTGGTTGGTGGTCCAGCCTCCAGGAGGATGGGGTAGGGGGTCAGGCCAGTTGACACTGTTGCTCCCTCCATGGGGCTGCAGACTCCCTCAGCTCCTTCAGTCCCTTCTCCAACTCCTCCAACTGGGACCTCACTCTCAGTCCAGCAGTTACTGTAAAGTGAAACTTGGGTATTCTGAACTTTTGAGCTACTATCCACTTAT